>CAUYRT010102267.1:0-33667 GCA_963574885.1 Lepilemur ruficaudatus
TTTTTGAATGTAACAAGATAGGTCAACTTGAGTGGTAATATATTTTGGGAGATCAGCTCACTATAAATTGTGACTGTAAACATTATACTGTAAATGCTTTGTAGTTTTCCCCCAATAAAAAAGAAAAAAAAAAAAAAAGAACATGTCTTCAATATGGATCTGAAGTACGTTATTTGTATTTGAAGTTGTATTCGTATTTCTACATATAGCTTTTCAAATACAATATCCAGCACATAGTCAAAGATAACTACAGACAAAGAGAAACTGGACTATAAGACTGAGACCCAACAAAATCAACAAACTTTAGAAATAGACCTGCAAGTATTTCAGATATTGAGATTATCGACTGCAGACACTAAAAGCAAGCTGTGTTTGCTGTGTTTAAAGGAATGAGACAATATCAAAAACAGTAGCACTATTGAAGAATAATGAAACAAAATTTCTAGTAATTAAAAAAAATCCAGTAACTGAAATTAAAAACTTCTTAAATGACAGAACTTCTACTTTCAACCATGAAGAAATATCTAGTTCAGGACCTGCCTTTAAGAGAAAGAAAGAGATAAAAATAGAGAGGAAGAATGGAAGGAAGGAAGGAGGGAAGGAAGGAAGGAAGGAAGGAAGGAAGGAAGGAAGGAAGGAAGGAAGGAAATATTTGCTATGGACTAAATGTTGGTGCCCTCTCAAAATTCATATATTAAAATCCTAACTCACAAAGTAATAACATTAGGGGAAGGTTTGGCGGGTATACAGGTTATGAGAGTGGAGCTCCCATGAATAGGATTAGTGTTCTTATCAACGGAATTCTAGAGAGCTCTCTTGCCCTTTCTCCATAATTTGAAGATACACGGAGAAGTCAGTAGTCTGTAACTTGGAAGAAGGCCCGCCACCCAGAACTTGACCATACTGGCTCCCTGATCTTGGAATTCCAGCCTCCAGAACTGTGAAAAATAAAATTTTGTAGTTATAAGCCACTCAGTCTGTGGTACTTTGTTATAGCAGCCTGAACTAAGACTGCATTTGACACACCACTTTCAGAGATTAGATAAAAGCAACACAAATTTCTGAGAGAAGGAACACAACTGAGGTTAGCCCTGAAATTTTCCTGGTTTTCTGACTGGAAGCATTTTCAGACATCAGGGAGAGGAACCTGGGTTTGGCACCGAAGATTCCCTACATTAAGGTGTCTCAGATCACAGCTCATAGAAACTGAAAAAAGATTGAGTTTGCAAGGCAGAGTAAAGAAGAGAGAGATATTCAGTGAAGTGCCTCCAGGAAATAGCATCTTTGACAGATCAGCTTAATTGAATGCCTTTCGCTCAGGATTTTTCATAAGGCTTTAAGAAAGGCATTAGGTGAGGCTGCGGTCATTTTAAAGTTCTCCTCCAGGAGGATATGCTTCTAGAATCACTCATTTAGCTGTTAGCAGGTTTTAGGTCCTCACTAGATATTATTTGGAGATACCAGCTCCATACTTTGTAGACTTCTCCACAAAAAAGCTCCCAAAAGGGTAGTTTGACTTCCAAGATGAGTTGCAGTCAGGGGGTGGGGGGGGGAGAAACACAGGTCATGGTATTTTTGCAACTTAATCTTGGATGTGCTAGCCCATCATTGTTGTTACGTTATATTCACTAGGTCCAGTCCATGCTGAGGAAGACAAGATGGTACAAAAGCATGAATGCAAGAAAGAAGAAATCACTGGGGGACTCTTTATAGTCTGTCTATCATAGTATGCACTCTGGTTTCTCAGTAATTTATTTCCCTCCCACATGTAAATATATTCACCCCTTCCCACGTTCCCTACAGTATTATCTCATTACAGCAGCAGCTCTATGTCCAGACTGTCATCATCCAAACCAAATTCATGTGTGGATGAAGCTCATTAATTGCAATTATTTAAGTGCAGCTCCTCAGATCTGTTCCTTATAATCTTTAGGCCTATGAAATTAAAGCGACACCTTGTGTCGCACCCACAAACCTAGCATACATGATGGGACAGGCATATGAAAACTGCTGTAGAGATTTCTGTTCAAAATGGAGGAAAATGAGAGCCACACGAGTCACTGAGCATAACAATTCTAAAATCAGCTGAGAGGATGTTTACAGTTTCTTGATTAGGTTTCGGGACCTGAGAATAATTTTTCACGTCTCCCAACTGTGCCTTCTGGACCCTTGGTTGCACACTGTGAGTCATCCTTCCTTTTTCATAAAAGGTGGCATTGGTTTTTTGCTGAATAATTTTTTTACTCTGTATTCTTCCAGCCGTTTTTGGAGTCCAGCTGCTTCATTTCATATTGTACTTCTTTGTCCCTTTTGGATCAAGATGCCAGGGTTTCTGTAGTTAGAGTTCTCTTAAAAAGCATTGTGGGATTCCTATGGATCTCTTTGGGGTTCATCCCATTAAACAGAAATCATACCCATTAATCTCTTCAAGATAAACCTTTCTTCACTTTGGATCCTTGCTGAGAAATATAAGAGATCACATACCTAAGTTTTCCAGAAGTCCTATAGTTTGAAAGGATCTATAAACTATATAGCTGAGAAATCATAAAGAATCTCTCCCAATAGATTTCTTACCATCAGTATCAAAATGTGCCATAATATCTTCCATATTAAGCAATTCTAAATAACAAGAATATCAATTTCCCTTACCTCCACAAGATCTCTTCAGTTACCATATTCCAAGTATTTTCTCTTTACAGCAAAATTCCTTTCTTATTGTATGTTTACATTCTCCACTTCTAAATGCCCATTCATTCTAAAACATATTTAAGTCTAGCTTTTTCTCTTACCACATAGTTAATAAAATAATCAACAGCAACTTTTATATTGACAAAATTAGTGGATACCTCTTTTTTCTCCCCACTAATTCCAACTTTAGATTAGCTACAATTGTGACAAGTTCTTTTTGTTTTTCCTGTAAGTCTCCTCTGCTGCCTTATGTCTTCTTTACGCAAATTTGCAATATTGGGGTACCTCAGGGCTCAGTCTCCACTAGTGGAATATAAGCTTCACTGGGACATTGTTGTAACTAAATATCTATAGAGAAAAAGAGAAAAGAAAAGGAGAGAGAGAGAGAGAGAGAGAGAGAACATACATATAAGCACACGCATTATTTAGAAACATTTTTATCATCTGTCTTCACCACAAAATTGTGATGGTAAAATAAAATAATGCTGAAAGTAGAGTAGAGGTTTACAGTACTATAGGGATAAAAATTGTTATACTTAAATTCATGAAAATCATTCCTGGAAAAGGAAACAATAGAATATTTACTTTACCCTAAATTTATAAATTTTGTGAATTCTTCATTTCAGGAAGAATTTGAATGTTTTCTTACTACGTTTGCACCTACTTTCCAGAAACTCTTTCAAATCGCTAGAACTACTATTTTGTATTTATTGTTTTAGAGTAATCGAGAATAAATTCATTATTTTAGCATATTTTAAGAGGTAGTAATTCAAATCCGTAATTGCTGCCATAAATAAATAATCTGCTAAAATCTATTTGTACATTAGGTTGCAGATATATGACAAAGCACTGCCTTAGAATTGCTAGAGCTCTCAAATGGATGGTAGAATTCAACATTTAATTGAATAAATCCTTTGTTATATTGTCATTGTTTTCCTCATATATTTCTTCTTTTGCCAATTTTTTGTTTTTGGTTTTTGTATTAAAGTACACATTTTTGCTACTCCTTCCTCCATAAAGCCCATATAACTCAGTACTGAAAAAAATATTAGGCACTCAACAAATATTTTCTATGTTATTACGTGAGCCTGTTTATAATCAATTTTTAATGTGGCAAAAATCCACCCAGTAAGGGGAAAATGCAGAAAATCATGGTGAGGTCAAATCAGTGAGTGAAATAAGAGGGAATTTATCCTGGAACATGATGAAAAGAACAGGAAAGAGAATGGGGTGTTTGCTGTCTCTGGGCCAAGCCTCAGCAGCCAGCTCTATTGGAAAGCCTGAATCAGCAGCCCCATGGACTTAAATTAAACATTTTGCTAATATATAATTCTCTTCATTTTATCTAATTTTACTCACGTATTAAGTAAATCAGATGTGGGCAAACCTTTTGCCAAATTAGTGAGTAGCTTTCGAATAACAAGAAAAATGATCATTTGCAATATTCATTGAATCTTGTTAACATGAATTATAGTGAATGAAGACCTGCAGCAAGATTTATTAAAAATTCAAATTTTTGACAATTGTAGCAAGGATTTGGCTATTGATACATTGTTGGAGAAGCAAGACAAAAAGGACACTTTCAACTTTGCAAATTAACTTGGTTAATCATCTGCACAAGAGAGCAGAATAAGGATCCAAATGTTTTCTTCCATTTAATAAAATATTTGCAAAATGATTGAGCCAGTACGTTGGAGTATTTTTTTTTCTTTTGCATATGGAATTTCCACTTAGAAAGCTAGCAATTTTGAGATACTCACAATTTGCAAAATATCAATTTTTTTTCCCAAAAGTTTGTGAGGGCACCAAAATTATCAAATGATCATTGTGTGAATGTTTGAGAAGTAGTAAGCAAAGACATATATATACAATTTCTAAATTTTAGCCTTTTAGGGATGTGGCCATTACAGTTCATTGTATTTCATGTTGTGCTCAATTGCATTTGCAGCTTCCCAGTGTGGTAAGCAACTAATTCTCTCAACACCATTCACGTTGAGTTGAAGCCACTGCTCTTGCCTATTCAGCATCTCTTTTAATTTGTAAGCAGTTCCATAAATCCTCCTTGGCTTCCAGGGACATAAAGACTTCTGTGATGAAGTGGCCAGCATGGTGGCTTAACAAGCTGGAGGCTAGGTTTTTCCCTCCATGCATCCTAGGGACTACTGTCTTATTTCTGGCAAAGTAGATCAGATTTTGAATTCCAGCCAGGGTAATTAGCACACTTTAGGATCTCAATACACAAAGCAGAATGGTCAGCATTAGCAAAGATGTCCTGTGAATGTTTTCTGGGTGGTAGAAAAGAAAAAGGAATGGTCAACTGCAGCAAGCCTTTGGGACTCTAATGAAAGTGACCCACTAAATACATTTCTATCTTAGGGAAGGTTATATAACTCAACAAACGAAGCTGTGAGGCAATGTCTTTATTACCTGTTTTCAAATGCATTCTAAAAAATACGACTAACGAAAGAGCTGGAGTGCCCCTAACATTCCCTAGAAAGCAAATCGCACTGAGAAATTTACAATCCCTAGAATATAAATATCAACAAAAACTAAGTTAAAACTTTAGTGAAAGCAATCTTCCTGGCAGTCAGTCAGCTCAACATACTCTGAAAATGCAAAATTGCAAACTGTCCTAAAATAGGTTTAGTGGTGGAGCTAACATGGCTGGATTTTTGACATATTTCTTATCAAGTTATCATAAAGGTTGCATTGTCTAGGGGTTTTTGCAACAGTATTTGGGAAGCTTGGTAACTATGGTGAAGTCATTTGGAATTCTTTAGGGAGCCTCAAGATCTGTAATTAATATTCCAAGCTTTAAGCTTCATGTAAGTGGAAATTCTCTGGGAAGTGGAATCGAATATTTCATTGAATGCATTGGGCACAGTGGCTTGCACCTGTAGTCCCAGCTACTTAGGAGGCTGAGACAGGAGGATCACTGGAGCATGGGAGTCCTAGACTGTAGTGTGCTGTAATTGTGCATGGGAATAATTACTGCACTGCAGCCTGGGTGACAGTCCATCTTAAAAAAAAAAAAATTCCCTAGTTGTCTCCTACCAAAGTGTTCTCTGAGACAGATAAATTTGTTATGTGTCACACTTTTTATTTTAACAGACTTTCTTTTTTAGAGCCATTTTAAGTTCACAACAAAATTGAACAAAAAGTACATGGATCTCCCATATATCCTCTGTACCCACACATGTCGCCTCCCCTCTACCAACACCAGAGTGGTATGTTTGTTACAGTTGATGAACCTACATCAACACATCATTATCACTCAAAGTCGATAGTTTACAGTAGGAGTCACTCTTGAGGTTATGCATTGTATGGGTTTTGACAAATGTGTAATGTCATGTACCTACCATTATAGGATCATGATGAGTGGTTTCACTGCCCTAAAATTCCTCTGTGATCTATTAATCCCCGCCTCTCTGCAACTACTGGCAACCACTGATCCTTTTACTCTCTTCAGATGTCTTCTTTTCAAAAACGTCATATATTTGGAATCAGAGTATGCTGCCTTAGCAGATTGGCTGCTTTCACTTAGTTGTATGCATTCAAGTTTCTTCCATATCTTTTCACGGCTTCATAGTATTTCTTTTAGTATTTCTATTTATTTCTTTTAGCACATAATATTTCATTGGATGTATGACTAATTTACACATTCAGCTGCTGAAGAACATCTTGATTTTTTTCAAATGTTGCCGCTTAGAAGTAAAGCTGTAATAAACATTTGTGTACAGGTTTTCAAGTGGACATAAATTTTCAAACATTAGGGCAAATACCAAGGAATGCAATTGTTGGATTATATGGTAAGAGTATTGAAAGGAGCAGCCTTACAAAATTAACAGGAAAATACCTAATCCTCTAATTGCCTAGTAACAGTTAAAGATCAATCCTATGAGTTCTCTCACTGACAGGCACCCTGCAGAAGTTTTGCACAATTTCTTAAAGGAGCTGAATAAACAGAAAAGAGATATAAATCTTTCTCTTTTAAAATTGCTTTTAAGGATCTGTTTTTACAGAGCTCCTGAGTTAACAGCAGGGTGCTGAGTTTCAGGCCTCAGCCAGATCTCCAGGGCAGAGTCACATCCCCTGAGATAATCCTTTCTCCAAGGAAAGACAGGAGAGCCAACTCTTGGACTTTGATATCCTGCGGCAGTTTCAGCTTCTGTTATCTTACCATGTTGCCAGAGAGAAAAAAGAAAGGAGATACAGCAGTTTCGTACAACAATTCCTTTTTCCTCCCTTTTTCTTTGTTCCCATAAAATCAGCAAGCCACTTAGCCTTAGGGCTGGCACCCCTTCTCTTTCTTTGGGATGCCACACTGTCTCCCTGTTCTCCCTCCCATTCTTCTCTGTCTCTCACTCTCTCCTTCTAAGAAAATTAAACTTTTATACACACACATTCTAATCTCTGTGTGAGAAACTTTTATCCATTTGCACCATAAGCACCTTCTAAGCTTTTCACCCTAACAAGTATGTTTAGTTTTTAAAGAGGCTGCCAAAGTGCCATCCACAGTGATTGTATCATTTTGCATTTCCACAATTCAAATCCTCCCAAGCATTTGGTGTTGTCAGTGATTTGGATTCTGGCCATGTGCCATATTTTTTGAAAATGAGTTCCTTTGAGCAATTCATGTAAGAACAACACTTTCATATTGATTCTATTATATATAGCAACATGTCACATAATATGATACAACATATTATATATGTTTTACTCTGTAGAGTATGCGTATGTAGGTATGTATCTCTGGATGTAAGTGTGTTTGTGTTGTGCCAATGTTGTGCTTGAATAGCAACATTCTTATTTGAGTATTTAACCATAGAAAAAAGACAGAAGATTATGTTTTTTGTTTTATCAATAAAAAATATCTGATTAACCGCACATTTAAGATAGACAAACTTGTAATCCTCTGGTATATTTGGCTGTAACTGTAACTTACAGTGAAAGCATCTAACAAAGCAATCTCATGATGAATATCTGCGATTAAGTTCTAAATAATTTCCTTTGGTTCACTAGCATTTTGTATAGCATATTCTCTTTCAAGAAAGTGCTTGATAGATGTTCCAAATTATTACTTTGGATGAGGGAAAATCCTCTTGGTATATTTTTGGTTATTCCTACCCTTTTCTCATTAACCTTCTGGCAAAGTAGTGGGAATTACTGATTCATGTAAAGACGAAAAATGTCAGTCTATCAAATTTAAAAATATACACAAAAACTAATTTCCAATTAAAACCTGAGCAAGTCATACATTTTATTTTTATTCCTCAAACTCCTTGCAATGGTTATTTCCCCCATTTTGCTATTTTATGAAGAGAAGGAAGACGAAAATCACACATTAATGTTAAGGCAAGATAATTATTTGGCCATTACTTTAAGTATGATTCTAAATGAGAATTAAACCCTTATTATGAGCACATACAAAGAATTTGTTGAAGAAGAAAGGTAATAAACTGAAGGACTAGGTTATTACTTTAGCTGAAATTATGCTGACTCTTTTGATTAAAGTGGCCAATGTTGGTCTATTTCTGTGTGTGTGCTTATATACACACACATGCCTAAATATATCTCTATCTTACATCATTGATCATCATATGATTTACATATGGTAATACCATTGATTCTTTGGTTATTAGCTTACTGATCACTGATGTACTTATTCTTTACTTTTTACATTTTTTATTCTTCAGAAGTAATACATGTCTGCTTAAGAAACTTAGGGAGCACTAATAAGCAAAATAAAAAAAATAAAAATATCAATCAGTTTCCAAAGATATACACTATGAAAACGTTGATGAAATTATAAAAGTAACAAGTAACATACGGTTTTGGTTTGGAGTCATAGAATCTGGATTTAAAACCTGCCTCAACATCTTATGAGCTCACCAACACTTGGACAATTTATTTACCAATCTAAGGCTTTCTTTTACCATCTGCATAATGAGAATGACAACTAGCGTGTTTTTTATGAAGACAAAAATAACAAAATGTAGCTATTGCTATTATTATTAACCATTATAACTACTGCTATTATCATCAGCTATTACTACTATTTGCTATAGATATAACAACTTTATTTGTACCTATACATTTCCTTTATTGAATCTATCATACTTCTAAATATAGTTTTTGGTGATTTATCATTTTCATTTAACTGTGTACTTTGAAAAATTTTTATGTTAAATGAAATGGTTTAGTACTACTTTTTTGAATGATTATTTAGTAAGTGCTACATTGAATACATATTCTATTATTTAGTTAGCCAATGTATTCTTTTGCATGTTTAAATTATTTTCAGTATTCACTTTGTTAAATGATACTCCGACAAATATACTAATAGCCAAACCTTTTTGTAAAATTTTAATTATCTCCATAGAATTATTATATCTTGACAAACATGTTTTTATAAGTTTGATAAATACTACAAAATGCTTTCTAAAAACATTTTACCAACATATACAAACACACTAGTTGTATATGAAATACCAGGCGGATCTATCACAGCTGTCAGGATGATTAGGATATTTGGAAGCTGGTCTAGCCAGTTGGTAATACAGATAGTTTCAGAGAGCGGCTTCAGTTTCTCAAGAAGCTGTCAGTGTCTCTGGAGAATCTTGAATTTACAATTCTGGATGTAAGATAACCTTAATTATTTTTCCTTTGTGTTAAAGGAGAGAAATCAATAGGTTTCTGATTTTCTGTTCCAATTTCTCCTGTACTCTATTTAATGTCAATGTGATTTCTTGGCTTTGTTCTCTGTCTTGTGGTTTTCTTATTATTTTAATTCTTCAAACATTGGTGATTCTCTCTAAATGTTAAAATATTAGTTGTTGTTTCATGTTTCTTTCCCGAAACATTTTTTCCTGATGCTTGGTCAGAAACAGAGAACTAGGGATACCTCTGAGTAGATTTGGTTCTTAGGCTAAATTTCCATAAGAAGCCTGTATTTGATAATATTTTGTTGAATCACAGTAGAGGCTCAGCAGTTTTGAGCTTCTGAGTTGGGCTGACTGCAGTTCCAAGCATCATGTCATGTTTTTGTTCTTTGGACGCATCAGAATAAAGAGAATGTGCATGAACCTTTGCATTCTAGCTAGAAAATTAACTCAAAACATTTTATAGGATATATGTTCATAAAAACAACATGGATGTGAGGAAAAAAGTGTGGTAGCAATTTCACCACTATTGGTTTTTAAATGTTAAAAGTTACAAATATGGAAAAGGAATAGAATCAGCCATTGAGGACAAAAATAGCACAACTGTAGACATTTAGAGATCTAAGGAATTATTGTATGTTGTCACTGCTGTTTTAATAACCTTTATTTTTTATAGAACGTATCATTATTTGGTCAATATAATCCTGGGATATTTTACACAGCATCTTTTTTTTTTTTTCTTCTTGGATATTATCTTACCTAAAGCTCCAGATTATATCCTTTCCTGACATCTTGTAGATTGCTATAGTCAGAATGTTTGTGTCCTTCCAAAATTCATGTTGAAATTCTAATTCCCAGTGTTTTAGGAGATGGGAAACTTGGGATGTGATTGGGTCATGAGGACAGAGGGATCGGTACCCTAATGAAAGGGAACCCAGAGATCTCACTTGACTCTTCCACCATGTAATAGCACAGACGGAAGATGCCACCTATGGGAAAGCAGGCTCTCACCCAAAACCTAGTGTGCTGGTGTCTTAATCTTAGACTTCCCAGTCTCCAAAGCTGTGAGAAATAAATTTATATGTTTATAAAATACTCAGTTTATGGTATTTTTTATAGCAGCCCAAATACACTAAGACATAGATCTTATATTGGACTATACATTCTTGCTCCCTAATCTTGAAGAATCTACCCTTCTCTAGTATCTTTTCTACGATCATTCAAACTTCATGTTGCAAATCTTTGCCATCTAAGAAAAGGGGAAACAAAAATATCTAAAAGTTTCTTTATCTCACTCTCTTTCTATATGTATGTATAATCACTACCATTTTGTCAATGATACCAAGATTCAGAGATAGTAAGGGCCTTGTCCAAGGTCACAAGTGGCATCACTGCCATTGATTCCCTGGGCTGTAGGACTGCAGAGGCCAAGTTCTTTCTAGTATCTCACATGACACATTGTCTCTCTAAAATGTAATCCTGTCCTACTGATCATATGACATATAGTGCAAGATGCCAAGGAGCTCATTTTTCTAAGATAGTCCTGAAATTTGCCAAATATAGTTTATGTTTTCTTAAAGGGGCCAAGCTAGCATGGTACTACCTGGTTCAATGAGCCATATTTTTCTGTAATCCAAATACATTTCTCCACTAGCTCCCCTTGTGAAAGATTAGTGGAGAATTGAGCCAGCTGCAAATATATTGTACTTGATTTTTGTGAATTAGCATGAAGACTAAAATTCCTAGAAAATTGATAGTTGGTGGAATTTACATAATTTTGGTCATATTAAGAACTTCCAGTTATTTAAATATAATTTGCCCCTTTCTGCTGTAATATCATGCTTTTTTTGTGAAAAGAAGATAACAGCTGGGGCCTAATTTATTTAAATTCTATTATACAGTCAGTGAGCAATATGATAAGTATCACTTCCATAAAAAAAGATCTTTTGAGCATGAGTCATCTATGCTAATCTAACTTATTAATGTATTTGCTTTTTATAGACCACTAGAAATTTCCACACCATGTTTTCTTCATATTAAATTAACTGTAGATTTTTTTTAGTTATTCAGTTACATGTTATTGCTTCATTTTAGGCTCTGTTATATCTTTGTACATATAAAATGAAAAAAGACACTGCCAATTAAGCATTCTTTGCTTTCTGAATTCTCATCAAAATTTACTTCTATACCTGTGATGTTATCAATATTGAGGGGCTATAAATTATCTAGATCAGGGGTGGGGAAGCTTTTCATGTTGTAAGGCTGCATTAATTTAGCTGTAATCAAGTAAGGCTGCATTCTAGAAAATGCAATTAGAAATACTGAAAAACATATGTTACTTTGTAAAAATCTAACTACTATGTACTTAATAATTTCAAAAAATGAAAACTATTTGGTAATTTTAAAGTTAACTAACTTTTAATGGCTTTGTGTGTCTCCTTTTTGTTGAAAAGCATTTAAATATTTGGTTGCAGCACCGTGGCCCGCAGTTTCAGCTGCTTCTCTAGATAGGTATCAGTCATTTGTGAATTAGGATGTCTTGATTTGGGTTAGGTAGGAGAATGAAGATTCACAGCAATAAGTGGTGGAAAAGCCAAGAAGCATCTTTTGGACATGTTGCCAAAGGCATGAGTATTCTTCTGCATTTTTCCAAATTTCAATTGGATCTTTCTTAGCATCAAACAATGACTTTAAAAATGTCATCTACTGAAAGCTCAATCAATTCTTTAGATGCTTTGGTAATATCAACTAGGTGAGGCTGAAATGCTAATTTGAGTGTGATGTCATGATTCTCAAAGTCAGTGAAGCTTTCATTGTATTCTCCAATTATTAATAATAGATCTATAACAGTTGTGTATTCTTCAGATTATTCATATATATCATCCTGTTCACCAGTGATCTTTGTTAACTGGGGAAAATGTTCATCTGAAATTTTCTTTTGAAGAAGAAATTTTTTGAAAAAAGATAGCTTTTTTCAAAATGCTTGGATTTTTTTTTTTTTTTTTTGCCACATATCACGTATAGACTTAGTTTTACCTTGCAAAGAAATATTCAAATCATTTTTATTTGACATGATATCACACAGAAATGCTGCGTTACTATAGAAATCTTCTTTCAATAATTCACATTGCTGATTCTGATCTTCATAAAATTTAACTATCTGTTCTCCCAGAGATAAAATTTTGGCTAACATCTGTCCCTGCAATAGACAACACACTTTAGAATAATAAGGCAGATCCACACTGTATACCTCATTGTTCAACTTTAACATGTTATGAAACTGACCATGCTATGTTGCATTTGCAGGAATATAGTTAACAATATTTATAACTTATTACAAAGCGTCACTTAAAATAGTAGCTTTAGCACAGGAATTTTGCTGATGCAATATACAATGAAAAGAAATGAGAGCATCTGGATCTGTTATTATTTTTTTTATCTGTGCAATAAACTCTTCATGTTTTCCTGTCATGGAAGGTGCACTGTCTGTCCATACACTCACTAAACTTACCAAATTCAGCCCAATTTCATGACATTTGTATCTTGAAAGTTGTTGAAGATATCTATTCCTTGTGTTCTGTTTGCAAGAGTGCCCAAAGTGAGTAACTCTTAGTAACAAAGAAAATCTTCTGTTATAACCTGAATGAAGTATAAACCCTGTCCCCAGTCATGAGTATCAGTTGATCCATCCAAAGCAATTGAATAATATATTTTTTCCTTTGAAGTATTGCATGAAGTGTTCTGTTAAGTTGAAGTCTAATTCATGCAGCTGATCAGTTACGGTTCTCCTTGAAAGAGGTAGTTGTTTGTACTTGGAAACATTATTGGGGTCTAAGCATCCTACAGATTCAATGATGCATTCTTTCTTAATTTCTACATCACTGAATGGTTAGCATTTTTTCTCAAATACATAATAAGCTACTTTAAAACTTGTTTCAGTGGCATTATTTCTAGGTCTTACTGCTGCTTAGAAGAATTGTCTTTGCTTTTCATCTTTTAATTTCTGCAATACAACCCCTCCTGCCTCTCCCTCTAATTTAAAATACGTGTGGTCTACATGAGTGTTCTAATGCTGATGAGCATTGAATTTCTTTAATGTTGATATTGCAATATCACAAAGCAAACAAATCATCTTATCTTTAGCAGAAACAAGATAATATTGCAATTCCCAATCCTCATTAAAAAAATCTGTTTTCTTCCTTCGGTGTTCTCTTGGTCTTCTTTGATATGTTGGGCTGTTAAGCTGACAGAATTAAAAAATACTGTTGAGCTGTGCAACTATTCACAAATTCCACTTCAAACAGAAACACAGTGCAACATTGTCAAAAGCTTATAATAGACTGGCATACTCGACCCCCATTAACTTTAGCAAACCAGCCTTGTGTGGTAGTGGCATCAGTCAGGCAGGGGAAGTTAGAACAAAATCATGAGCATAGCAGCCATCGATTTAGCCCTTATGACTTACTAATGTTCTAATTGTACCGGTCAATCTGAGAGGATTATTTTGTTGACACTTATTTTATTCTTTGGTATTTTAAATATGTTCACTTTAAAAATAAAGTAAAATATATAATAAAAACAAAAATGTATTAATAAAAATAGAAGAATTTGTACTGTAAAATTTGGATTCAATCAAAAAGCTACACTTAAGAATCTAGAAGGCCACAGGTTCCCTACCCCTGATCTAGATATTCTCTTATTCGTACTCTTGTTCCTCTAATTTTGATGAAAAAGTTGTGTCTTCCATCTAAACCAAATACTTCCATCTGTATTCTGCATCTCAACCCCTCCTCTATCTCATAGACATCGATTCATCAATTTTTGCCTCTGACAATTGAATCTTCAAAGTCTGCCTGTGTATCATTTCTTTCTCTTCAACATATAACCTGTTTCCTCATTGGAAGTAACAAATACACTTAAGATCTGCTCTCACAGCAAATTTCAACTATACGCAATAGGATTACTAGCTATAGTTACCACGCTGGACATTAGATCTCTAGAACTTACTTACCTTGCGTAATTGAAACTCTGTGCCGTGTAAACAACATCTCCCTGTTTCCCCCATGAGCCCTTGGCAGCCATTTTACTTTCTATTTTTATGAGTTTGAGTGTTTTAGTTTCCACGTACAACTGACATCATACAGTATTTATTTGTCTTTCTGTGTCTGGCTTATTACACTTAAGATGAAGCCTTCCTCCGGCACTTTTCTTTTATCGCACACTGCATTCAATCCATCATTTAATTCTGCCAAGTTGCCTTTTATACATGTTTCAACTGTTTCAGTGTTATAACCATTGCCCAAACTACTGCAACCTGTTCACTGTGTAGAAGTTAGAGTCTCTCAGAAGTAAAATCAAGTCACTACCCTATTCAAAGCTCTCGAATTATCACACTTAGACTAATATCCAGATTCTTCATGGAAGCCTGAAAGATATATATGCTGCTGTTCCTGTTTATGTCTCTGACTTCACCTCCTAGGCCTCTTTTCATGACTCAGTGCATTTCAGCCACTCTGCCTTACAAGTATTTTCCCAAGCCTGTTGCTACCTCTGGGCATTCGTACTTACAGTTCCCTCTGTCTCTAAAGCTCAAACTCCCATATATGCACAAGGCTTTCTCTTCATTCCAGTATGTTCAAATATCAACTTCCTAGAGAGATCTTCCTCATATACTCTCTGTATAATAATGCTTGTTCTTCCCTCCTTACGAAGTACACCCTTACCAGTTTTTTTAAATTTTTTTCTGCAGTTCTTAACTGACTTCATATTTGTTTATGTGTATATTACCTCTCCCTCCATCCCCCTTAGAAATGTGCGATTTATGAGATTAGAATTCCATTTTGGTTACTCTGTATTCAGTGCTAGTACACATCTGGCACAAAGTAGGCATTCAAATATTTGTGGAATAAAAGGGGTATATGTAAGTGAATATAGGGACTTAAATATTAAAGTCATTCACTTACTTAGGCAGTAAGTGTTTATTCATTACCTACAAATTTTTTTTTTCAAAAGGGGGTACAAAACAGAAAATTTTCTAGTTCCTTCAATCTTGAGTGAGGAAAACAATTCAAAACATTCTTATTGACAAATAATCTAGTGATTGCATAATATTTCCCTGTAGTATTTCAGATACTTGTCAAGTCAACCTAGACAGATTTATTTTTAATTGTTAAGAGATGAACTTATAGGAATATTTTTGTTCTATTTGCCACAAATGTGTCCACATGTAGCTAAACTTGCAAAACTTACTGTCTTTATTGGACTGCATTTTCCTTTTACATTAACAAAAATTTCTCCTTGACAGGGTTTTGCTCCATTGGATAATTCAGATGCTCATTAAAATACAGTGAGATTTTGCTGAATCCATTGAATACTACTTGTGTTTTAATGAGCATTAATGAGCTTTGTGATTGTCCTGTGGAGCAAAACTCATATCTCGTTAGGTGAATTCCCAAAATGCCTAAAGGTGAGCAGACACAGCTTTAGATATATAAGGTAATTTCATACTTAATTAGTTCCTTACTTGCCACACCACAGATACGCAGTCAAAACTATGGCTTAAAATGGCAAACTTGTTGTTTGCTGTGACAAGTCAATGAAATGGTAGAATTCACAAAGAGCCTCTGTGAGTAGTTTAAGGCCATTCTCTATTATGTTAATAAATTGGCATGTTATGACTCGATTCACAGAGAATAGAGCATAAGTAAAAAAAGTTAAATGATTCCTAACTCAAGTTGACATTGCATATTTTGAATAGAATTTGGCATTGTGAAATACCTACATGCACACATTTATATGTACATATTGGTCATTTTCTTTAATAAAGTGCCTATCATGTGACAGGAAATTTACACATAGTATTTTTCCTTCTAATAAAAACTCTGAAAGTTGGAACTATTATTTTCATATTACGAATAAGAAAACTGATATATAAACCATTTAAATAACTTGCTGTATTAGTTTGGTAGGGTTACTGTTACAAAATACCTATAACTGAGTATCTTAAACCATAGAAATTTGTTTTCTCGCAGTTCTGGAAGATGGAAGTCCAAGATCAAGGTGTTGGTAGGTTGGGTTGCAATTGAGCCCTCTCTCCTTGGCTTGCAGATGGCCACCTTTTCTCTGTGTCCTCTCATGACCTTCTCTCTGTGAATGCACATTCCTGGGATCTCCTCCTCTTCTTATAAAGACACAAGTCATACTGGATTAAGGCCCCACCCCAAGACCTCATTTAACCTTAATTAACTCTTCGAATGCTCTGTCTCCAAATGCAGTTACCGCATTCTATGGTCCTGGAGGCTAGGGCTTCAACATACGAATTTTGAGGGAACACAACTCAGTCCATGACAATGGTCCAATATCACACTGGTAGTAAGTGGCAGATAAGTGATTTGAATTCAGCTCTTTCCAACTTCAAGTTCCAAGTTCCATTTTGTATACTCTATAGTGGAAATTTATATAGGATTCAGAATAATGGATGCTAAACTAAAAAAAGATTGATATGTTTGAAGTGTCAAAAATTGTTTATTGTTTCGTTACAACAAATGAAGGACAATTTCAATTTGTCTAATGTTTTTTAAGTTCTCTTTTACTTTTAAACAATTTTTTCTTATATATAGTATGGAAAACTCAAAGCAGGTATATACTGATCAATCCAAGTTGTTATACATAGATTTTCACTAAAGAACATTAATCTTCAGTAAAGTATCTAAGATCATTGTTTTAGATTGGTTTATATAATATTGTTCCCAACACATGTTTTCAAAGATGACACTGTAGTTGCTATTATCTCTTGGCACAAATAAAAAGTAGAAAATTGGAGAAAAATTTCTTTTATTATCAAGGTTAATGTATCACGGCTGTCAAGAATATGGAAACAAAGGGATTTTTGCAGAACTGTGCTACTCTCTTGGGTAGGCTAACAGTGCACATGGTCTGATTAAAGTAGAAAGCCTCTTGGACTCTGACTTGCAGACCCTGGCTGCACTGGGCCTGGGTATCATGTTGTTGCACACACTTGCTCTCACCTACTCACCAAACTAATAGTGCACATCTGTGAAATTTCTTTATAAAATTCAGGGGATTTTGAGTTTGAATAACAAATCTCCAATCAAATATCAGTTCTATGGAGCTTCTGTGAAAACTGAAAACTCCTTATACTTTTTACTATAGTATGGTAATTAAGATGGATGATGTTTGGACTCAGACAGCTGTGGGTTTGAATACCTGCTGTGATGCTTACCATGTTGTTTACCAGCCAAGCTACCTAGCCTCTCTAAGCCCTAGTCAATTCATATGAATAATGAGGAAAATACCTATTTGCCTAATAAGATATGAGGATTAAGTAATACAGTGTTTGTATATCACCCAACATGGTTCCTGGAGCATAGTAAATACCTGGCTTAGTCAGTGGTAAAGTGACATAGTCTTTATGACAATTTACAATTTTCAATTTAGTTGTGCAGTGATTTATTTAAAGCTTATCTCCCTATTTGAGGTGAATTCCGTGGAATTGTAGACTGTGTTGCTGTTGTTTTGATCTTTGTAGAGCTATTTCTTGATACAGTACTTGACCACAGCCTCAATAGATATCTATTGAGCAAATGAATAAATTAATGAATTATCTTATGATTTGCATGCTATGTTCAGTTATCTTTATAAAATTCCAAATCAAGTGATTTAGGAAAGAAGAAAAAAAAAAGACAAGATGCACATCCCACTATTTAGTAGCAGTTTCTATTGCTTATCAACAGACTGGAAACTCTATATAATAAATACATGGATGATATTCACCTGTAAGAACAGTATGATGATTCATTACTCTTGATGTATTTTCTGTACTGTTAGTTTTAGTACAAGCACTGGGAAATTGGAGTTGAAAGATTCTTATTCTTTCTCATGAACTCTGTTATACATGATTTTTCTTATATCCTATTTAGAATCACCAATACTTTGTAGTTGGAGACTCTTCAGGCTAACTTAATCTGCCATTTTGCTGCAAGCACAACTTCAGAGAAAACAATGATTCTATTGAAAGATATTTTTTAATTCATTCAATTATTATGTAACAGGCACTCTTCTAGGCTCTTGGGAAACATCTGTTAACAATACAAGAAATATTCCTGCCCTTCTGGGGTGGCAAAAATAGATAAAATAAATAAATAAAACAGCATATTTGTAGGTGTCAATTACTATGAAAAAAGAAAACAAGTAGAAGAGGTCAAAAATATGTGGCCTTGGTAACTGCAAAGTATACAGAGTTGCCCAGTTTGAAAAGCTGAGATTTGAGCAAAGATTTGTGGAAGCCGAGGAAGTAAATCAAAGAATATCTGAAGAGAGACCACTCTAGGCAGAGAGAAGAGCTACCGTGAAGCCTTAAGGCAGGGGCAGCCGAGAAGACAGTGGGGCCGGAGGAGGTCAAGGGAGGAAGGACACAAGTGCAAGGAGAAGATGTCAGACAGAGGTGACATTTTATGGGCAATTATCTTTGGCTTTTTAAAATGCTGAATATATAAAATGCTGTAATTATAATAATTTCATCATGTGTACTAAAAATCTTGCCTTCCAGTTTTGTCATGAACTCCTTAGGGTAGTCACTATTCTTTGTTGTATTTCCAGTTGCATCTGCCACAAAGTAGATGCCTGAGGAAAATGTTGAAGAAGTGGTCATTTGGAATTGATTATGCATTTTTTGTACCAAAAACAAAAATCTGATTTCTAAAACTGATAAGCTAAAATATGCAGTATTTTTTCAATTTATAAACTCCTTTTGTACATTTTGATGGCTGCCTCTCTGTTATTTTTATAGGACATATCTCAGAGATGGCTTGGAAAGAGCAAGAGAGAAAAAAGCACGAAGCTTCCATGAAGCAGAGAAAGAGAGAGAGAAATTTTTGTCAGTTGGTAACATTATATATTTGGTATTTCTTTGTGTGATTTCAAAATCCTGGGAATTTAGAAACTTCTTTGCTGTAATCTGTTTTTCCTCTTCAACTGCTTTTGTGAAAACGATGTAACAAAAGCCAATCCAATTTGTTTGGATGCCTCAATTATCACCATTTTATTTTCCCAAAGAAAAGGGGAAAACATCTTTTCCCATTACTATAAGTAGATACAATTCCCTTCATGACTGGGAAAAAAAGAAAGCTAGTTTTCTATAAGATGTGTATGTATTTGGTAAATTGAAACAGTTTATTCTAATATGTGGGGAAATATTTTTGTCAAATGTAACATGTTTATAATGGAAAGATTCCTAGGGCAAATCTAGTCAATTTCCTGTACATAAATATCAAAAGAAATTATGTATTTATTAAAAAGTATAAATTCTTGAGTAAGTTCAATTCAACTTTATAATGTTATATGTCAAATTGTAGATTAACTGAAAAAGCTTTTTTTATGAAATTAGATAATGTTAAGACAACTTGGGAATATTATAGTCATTTTAGAGTTTCTTTGTACTTGATAAATTTCCTCAGATATTAAACTGATAATTCTTTGCCACTGGTTACATTTTCCTTTTAAGGAAAAAAAAAGAAAAGAACTATGTATCCACTTATTCACATATGTATACATTTATGTGTTGCAAAAATGTCACTTAAATATACATATATCTCTCTACATATAAACTTTATAATTAAACATCTACAATTTACTCAAGATTACAATATTTTCACCTCTGTACTGTGAGTACTATAGGACTGGGAGATTACTACACTAATTATTCTTGTTCTTAAATAGTAAGATAATTACTGAAGCAATATTCTATTCAGAATGAAAATTGGATCCACCCCCTAGCACACTTAAATTAGGAGTCTTTTTCTTTCATTTGTGCAAAATGTTCTCCTTTTATCCTTTTCAAATGTATATTATAATATTAGAAATAGCAACTCCATTAACAGGAAATTCCATGCTAGGTAAGAATGTCACCAGTGTGGTTACTCTGTCTATGCTCAAATTCTGAAGTTATTTCATGTATGAATAATGGTTCTACTAGGGACTAATTCTGCTGACTTCACCCAGCCAAACACACACAAATCAGGACAGTACAATGAAAATAACATCAGTTAGCTTGAAAGTTGTTAACACTTATTAAAAATATTGCATAATCAAACTACAAAGGCCATCCATATTTGGATGAAAAAAGTTTTCTTAAACAGTTAAGAGATTTTTTTCCTATACCACATGACTGCCCACCCAATCCCAGGCTGAAATGGATACTGCCTACTTAGGGCCCTGCTCTATGCTGAACGCATTTCTATAAAGCACCTTTAACATTTTATGGCAACTCATTTTGCTTATGTCTCCATATGTCCTTGAGAATGGGGTTACATGTCACTTTTTTGCTATCTCCAGTTCCAGAAAAATCTTGGCATACAGAATGCACTCAAGTAACATTTATTCCATCAATAAATTAATCTGGATTTTAACTATAACTTATTTGTTTCTGTCCCAAACAACTTAGCACATGATTACTTGAGGCCTTTTTATTAGTCAATATAATTAATATTGTCATCCAAAAAGAAAAACTCCAGAATCTCAGTGAAAATTCTCAGTGGGGAATCTCGCACTCATGTGCACACACATGTATTATGTGCTCAAGCCACAGTCTCGTGGGGTTGGATGCCACTCTCCCACTCCTTATGGCAATGCCATCTGGGGCATTTGGCCACAAGGCTCTGTGACAGAGGAAAGAGAGAGACCCTGGAAGAACCTCAAGGGCTCTTAAACTGCCTTTAATCACTTCTTCCCCCACTTCTTTCAAAAGTATGAGTCATAGAACTCCGATCTGGCTGCAAGGGAGACAGTGAAGTATAGAACACCAAACGGACATTCAGTGACCACACACTTTCTCCGGCACAGCCTTTTTCTCTAATGGCCTCAGAAGTATCTTCCCAGAGATATTACAAGCATGAAGGACAAAAATATAGCATCTCATTTTTTACATTTCCCAGAGTAACAGAGTAGTAAGAGACATGTGGTAGGTAATCAACTTGGCTGATATTTTGAAATTTCTTTTTTTTTTTTTTGGAAAGTATTATTTTTGTTTCCAACCTGCAATGGCCACTAGATACATATTCACTTGAGTTAATCCTTCCAGGGAAATGTAAGTGGGGATACTAGAATTTTCAAAATGGTTGATGTTTTTTAAACCGTGGTATATCCCTCTGAGGATGAGGGAAGTCTTGTTATTAAGATGCAGTTAAGATGTGTGCATCATAATCACCTGAAGTGATTCTCCAAATGTGAGTGCTAGGGCTTCACCCCTAGAAAGTAATTTGCTTTGGGTGTGGCACAGGGAAATCTTTTCTTGAAAAACGATTTCTTCTAACTGTTGTTCTAACAATTTTGGTCAGAAAATAACTGGTTAGCTTACTAAATTTTGCAAAATTGAGCTGCTTCATAATGTAGAAATTGCTTTAACAGACCTATCAAGCTTTAGGAGCACAGAAAACAAAGCAAAAAAAAAAAATATAACCCTTATCACCTTATTTATATAAAAGACTACTTTTGATGCTTTGGGTTTATTTGCTGTCTCTCTTTGGATATTCAGAATAAAACAACTGTATTCCTGTGTTTATTCTTTCAGTACATTTCTGGGGAGTGACATTGATTTATTTTCTACATAATGTTTAGGATTCTGTGCCAGAGAATGCAAGCTGAGATTGTTCCTGGACATAGAGCTTTAACACATGTCCCAGACTCTCTTGTGGTTATTTATGAACGTATGAGTTGCAGCGAATGCAATGAAAGAATTAACGTATGCCACATTCGGAACTGGCTCACAAAACCAACCAATCAACAAATACACCCAGGCTCCTTTCTTCTCTGGCTTGCTTGAATAGAGAAAGTACTGAAGATGTATTAAACATAGGAGTCCCATCAGCTGGAATAAGCCCAGATCTCTGAATCATGGATTTGGAGAGATTCTCACCAAGAATTCTTGCATTGTTCTGATGTGTGAATGAAAAAAAAAAAGTTTATGGTGCTAAGTCCTTAAGATTTTGAATTTTTTTTTTTTTTTGCTATAGCCATTGATATTAATTGATCACAACTTACTCTGTCATTTACCATATAATTAACTGTAAAGTGAGTTGAAGACAATATTTCAATTGTGACTGAGTCGATACTGGAGCATTTGTATTGAACAGCAATTCTCACCCTTTTTGACTAGGACACACATGTCAGATGACATTCACATACATCTTATGTTCTTAACAGTCAGTTGTGGCATAACTAAAATAGACTGCTGGTTATGCACATTTCCATAGCTACAATTCCACCCATTCACCTTCCTTTCAAGAAAGCATATGAGTCAACCTGACATGAGAGCAATGGCTTCTGAAATGTTCTAATAAAGTCAATTACTTACTTTTAAATTTTTAAGTAAATTACTCAAAAGTTTAGTTATCTTCACTATGATTAATAACAAGTTACTTGCAGCACTTTCTGTAAAGAGTCTCACTGCAGGTGTGGCCTGAGTGTGGCCAGGTTCCAATCACGGTTCTGCCCTCTACTAGCAAATACGGCCTCTGGACCTCAGTTCTCTCAACTATAAAATATTAATGATTTCAGAGATAATCTACATAAATTACTTTTTACAATGTCTGCCTCATAGTAACCATTTAGAAAGCATTACTGATCACTCAGGGATCAGTAGCAGAAATAAAAAGCAATGCTGCTATTTTACACAGGAGCATATTTAATACAAGTGATTAGCTATTCACAAAAATTTTTGAAGGGTTGGGGGAGCGTGCTCATGTCTGGGCTACAGAAATGAATCCTATCACAGAATCACAACTCAAACTGATATAGCAAGATTGCTACTCAGACTGTGTAGCCAGGAAGGTGCGGGGTCAGAAAGTCACGACTGCATGAGATGTGCCATAAGAACAAAGGGCCGTAGCTGCGATTGAAGGGCCTGAAGACACACATGGCCATTACTACCCTGAGACCCTCATGGAGTGAATCGCTGACATGGGAATGCTGCTTCCGGAAAACTCCAGATCTCCGTCAATCTGCCAGCAAATAGCACAAGCCAAAGTCGCAGAAGCACCCCCATCTAACTCATACTTTCCAAATCTCATGTAAGTGCATGGAAATGGTGAAGCTTAATTTGCATTTAGAACCCTAGATATAAGAGTGTATGGGAAATTTAGTCATTTATTTTCTATCATGAGTAACCCAAGAATGCTTATTGGAATAGATGAGTGCCAAATCATACCTATTGTAGTTATCATTAGTGTAGACATTGGTGCTCTGTGCTGTTTTCTGAAGGCTATAGGACCACCAAGCGCTCAGTATTCTCATTAGTAATCAACAGCCATGCCATGTAAGATAGCCTGCTATGTCCTACGGGATACAGACACATATAATGTATAGTACTTGCCCTTAGAGGGTATGCAATGATATGAGTTATAAAAGAAGATAAACAAAGATCTAAACAAATTTTACCAAGCGCTAACTGCGTGCTTAAAAGCCCATTGAGTAGCATCTTTTCAAAGGTGTTGTGCTTAGATATTAGGCCTTTCCTCTAACAGCTCTGGTAAACATAAGAAGGATTTTACTGTTTAACATCGAGCAGTTGCTTTTAATTTCCAATAAGAGATAAATATGAAGTTCACTGCTTGTTACTAAAACTTTTAACTTAAAAAAAAAAAATCCCAACAAAACCTTGTCAGCCTTAAATGCAGTAACTTCCCTTGATGAATTCCAGAGAGATAAAGGCTTTTGAACAACGCTTTAAAAACCCTCCTATTTTATTCCTCTCTAAGTCGCTCTTAGTCTCCATATATTTCTTTGCTGGGGAATTCACTATTTCTCATCCTGAAATAAAGCAAGGGAAATTATCTAAGTTAACAAAGACTAAATATATGGCAAAAGAAGACAGTAGGTTAACTTAATAGAGACATAAGCCTGACAAGGCACTCACATTAGAGAGGATTTCTCTGCTCTAGGTCAATGTGCGCAAATATCATTAACTTGAATGGGAATTAGCTATTACACTGAGGAAAGAGTAGCTTTATTTTTAGGTGGATTATTTTCCCGTATAGGACAACACATTTCTTTGTTTTGATGGACATCACTATTGCCACTGCAATATAATCACAGCAGTATCTGTACACACAACAGAAAGATTATGCCCCTGCATTCCAGGGATGGATTTGTGAATTTTATCATGAAGAACATGGAGCTGGATGTGCAGTATCTTTCTAACAATAGGACCAGATGACTTTTGCCAACACAGCGATGTTGGTAAAGGAAAGGGATAAAGAGTGGAGAGCATAAGAAGGGAACTGCTATTCTCTTCATTTTGGTGGTATTGTTATTGTTATTGTTGAACACATATAACTGGTACCAAAGGTTAAAGTATAAATTACATTAGTTTCTCTCGGTGTCTTTAGGACTGAGAAGCAAATTAGTGTTTATAAAATGATGTGCATTAATTAAATTTTGTTTAAAGGCACAAAGATAAATAATAATACATTTCACTAGGGGATATAAGACCTATAAGAGAAGACATTGTAATAAATTCCAAATACAAATGTTAAAAAAACTCAAGAAATAATGCAATTATCTTTCTAATGGGAAGACAAAGAAAAATTCATGAATGGGAAATTGAAGAAAGGTATTTGAAGGTCAAACATAAAGATTTTTAAATAAAGGTTACTACTTTACTATGTCAACCAATCATTTATCTCTGCTACCTCCCCAAACCCTACTAACGTGAGGATTTGTTTTTTAAAGAATTAAACATTCACTATCAGAGAGACTAGGAAGAGACAATGGCAACAAACTCTTGGAAATTGGAAAGCAAATGGATGGGTGATAAATCACTTAGTCAAACCAAGAACACTCAAGCTAGCAGAGAGGAAATTTGAGAGGAAACCTTGATTTATATTGGAGACTCCCTAAAAGACAAAAGAACTATCTGTACAAGACACTTTTGGAAACAAGATGAAGATAGAGCTGAAAGCAGAAGAAATGGCATGAAGTATAAGAATCACTTAGGGCCTAAAAATGCAGAGATCAAGATGGCAAGTATCTGAGGAATATATCCATTTCAAAAATTGTAAAAAGCTAGAAAAGTAATATCATCAGATATAATAGTCAAATATGGACGAAATTTTCAAATAAGCATAATAAACATGTAAAAATTTAAACAAAGATATGAAGGAACAAGAAATAACTAAAAAGGATCAATTATAAAATTTACCTATGAAAACATAAAAGTTCAGGTTTTTTTTTTAAATGAAAATATTTGGGAAAATAACATAATGAATTAGTGTCTTTTGAGATAAATTTAAGTAATTTTCCAAGAAGAAAGCAGGAAAGAATAAAGGAATAGATAAGCATTTTTAAAAAATTAAAAGATAGGAAAGATAGGAATAAAAGTACCAACATCAGGAGTCCTAAGAAGGGGAAAATGTTAAAATGTAAAGAATGAATTCTTTAAAGAAATTATGAAGATAAATGTATCAGAATGAAAAGAAGATGAAAGATATCAGATTGAAAGGGCCCCAGGAGAATTATACCAAAGTGGGGAAAATACAAAAAGAAAATTCTCAACATTGTCAGAGTAAAAAAGGATATCACTTAAAACATGCGTATTTAACTTACATCAGATGCATCAAGAGCAACATTGAATACAAGAAACAAAGTAGTAGACTGTTTAACATACTGAAGAAACATAACTGAATCTAGCATTTTATAGTCAGCCAAACTGACATTTTAATGAGACACCAAAGCAGCAATCAAATAATATTCTTGGTATATAATATCTCAGAAGGTTAGTCACACAAAATCCTCAATAACAACTTTTGAAAAAAGTACTTAAAAAAAGAGAAACAATACAAAAGATGCATTAAGAGAAATGTGCCTACACTAAATATAATAAAATATCTTGTAAAATTTATTGTTATCTAAAGCAAAAAACAAGCAAATGAGCAAACAGCCCACTTAAGAAAAATAAAATAATCCACAAAAACCAAAAAAATGAATGTATATACCATATATGGTAACCCTAAGTTAAAATTCTGCACCATATCAGTACGATGAGAGTTGGGCAGGGAGAATCGAAGTGGACTGAAGGTGTTAAGGGGAAGAAATTGATGGTGATTAAAATGTATACATAGATAATGCGCACTTGACTTTTTGCTTCAGTCTATCTGATTGAACGCGGCAAACTGACTGCAACAAAAATTTAAATGAATGATTGATTATTCAAAATTCACAAAATAAAACAATGGAAAGAAGTTTAAACAATTAAACCTTCAAAATATATACTTTTAACAATTTTGTAGTGTCTATGCTTCAGAAGTTATTAAAGCTTAAATCTGTCCTAAGACTCTTTTGAGACACCCTGACCTGTGTGTGTGTTTGTGTGTGTGTAATGACCTAAGTGGTCCCAGTGAGATTAAAAAGGAATGTATGGGTAGAAAAGACAAAGCGGGCTTGTGAGCAAAACTGGGCTTACAAAAATAAACATACATGAATATTTTAATGTCACAAGCACATACATCCACACAAAAACATACCTGATTATCCACAGATGCATTCTTTATGATCAGGCATAAGGTAATCTTGTAAGTAAACCCAAAGATTTCAATTTTTCCTTTGCCTCTGATGATATTCAGTGACATAGGAAAATGATAAAGATATTGCAATTGGAATCAATTTGGAAATATGAGAGACAATCTTCTCAAGCAGGTTTAGATAGAACATGTGTCAAGGCTGGGTATCATATCAGTCTGTGTGTGTGTGAATGTGCGTGTGTGTAAGAGTGTGCATGTGTAATTTTGCCCTCTATAAATATTAAAGTCCAGCATTCAAACCTCTGTTTTGGAGTTGTACGTGGCTCTTCATAATAAACTAATAGGCCTTGGCAAGTGTTTAAAAACTTTTTTGGGAAGAGCTAAAAACAAATATGTATTTTGAAAGAAAACATTTCCACTGTGCTTTTCAACCAGTCTACAACAGAATAGTTCAACACAGCTTCTCACAACTTTCCCCAGCCTTCAATGAGACAGAGCTGAGCTTTCCCAGAGTTCTCCTTTGTGCTTGCGAAAATAATGAATCAATCAACTAAAAACACCTCAAATGCAATCTTATGAAATATACTTCTCTATTCTACAATGAGCTACGCTGATCAATAATTGAGCTCCCTTTTCTTTTGGGCTTCATCAAAAACTATTTTTTTCCATGAGAAAGAAAGTAAAGGAAAAAAAAGAAATCCAAAATTATAGTGGAAAATATGTAACCTTTGCACAGCAGGAGGGAAGTTAGCTGTGTAAACAGGTTATTTAAAATGACTAAGAGCTGGCTTTCATCTGTGCCCCTTGGACAAAGTGGTGATTATTTACAAAGCAGTTTTACCCCTGGCATGGACCTCTTTGCATGGCTGCTAAGGCAACCTGAGGTGGCTATGACAGGCCTTTTATTAACAACAAAGTGATAATTTCAAACAAGTGGTCACTTCTGGAACAAAGGACAGGAACAGCATTCACTTCTAATGTAATGCTCAGACCCTGGCCAGCAGTATAAGGACAAGATCACAGGATGCATTTTATTTGCATATTATTTTATTAACATTTACATTGGCTAAGCAAATAAAGGCTACATATGGAGCCCAGAAGAAGTCACCACCCCTGCATGAAAGGTTTTTGACCTAATATAGTCAGACTCAGGAATCAGTAAAAAGAAGAGTATGAACATGCACATTGGCTAAATTCCAAGGGTGTAATTACCTACTTCCCACATAAAATTGTTCCTGCCGTTCTCACTTGAGAAGTTATTTTTCCACCTTCTTAAATGCTGTTGTGCTGTGGAGCTGTCATATTCGACCCCGCAGGTGCCTGCATGTCAGCAGTGGGTGAGTGATCTCTGTAGATAAAACAAGTAAGGCATTTCAAGATCTTCCGTGTGAAAGGTGTAATATAAACATAAAGCACTGTTCATCTCCCTTGGGGGGCTCAGTTAACATTGACATGCCAGCACTAATCGGTAAGGCAGCCTGGTAAACTCACTCCATTATCAGGACTTGGTTCTGCTTTAAGAACCAAGGGAGGAAGTTTAAGAGGGAGTTTTAAAGTCTATCTTTGTGCAAATGCCACATATAATACCAATGCTCAAGGACCTCAAATGTGCCTTTGCCTGAGAATGTCAAGATGTCACAGGAACTTTGTGCTTTCCTCTGCAGATTTTACGTGTAGGCAGTAATTGAGGTGATACAAGCAGTGAATAGGGAACTATTTTAAACTTTTGCTAAAGCAAAAATCTCTGGTGCCAAGATGCCTTTTTGTAAACACAAGAACATACATCTCATAGTTATTAGCAGATTAAACAACAATAGAAGTTGTTTAAAGTATAACAACTAAGTTTTTATGCTGTGTTGAGATTTTGGATTCAGTCAAATCCTTGCAATGTAGCTAGCCAGAAAAATTGAATCAGTCTAATGTTGCATTGTAATGACAGGGCTGGCTCTGTTAGGGATAGTGATTTACCATCTATACCATTTATAATTTAACACAAACATGCTGAAATATATTGAACTTCTCAAGGCCTCAGTTTCTTTTCCTATGAGTATTTCAGATGGTTCATTGTAGTAATTAAATGAGAGAAATTTATAAATATTCACTACATGATATATAAACGTTCACTATATAATATAGAGGAACATTAATTATAATAATTGAAATTAATTATAAATGTTCACTATAATAATAAATGTTCACTATATAATATAGAGGAACATTAATTATAATAATTGAAATTAATTAGTAATAAGTTAAAATTTCTATTTATTTCCTAAAAGAGGTACACAGATGGCATGCCTGTATGCATAAAATATTTTTTAAAATATTAGAAGATAATTAGAAATCACAAAAAAAAGAGGGAAATGATGGTCAGAAACTCAGGATTAAGAGTTTAATTTGATTTTGAGGGATTTTTTTTAGCATTAAAGGATAGAAAATATGAAAACAGAAGAAATATAGAAACATGAAAAGTTAAGATAGTTTTCATTGCCTGCTAAAATAAACATGCCAGGGTATTAGCAGAGACAAACACTTTGCGATGTAAATGCTAGATTGTCTTTAAGTTAGTGGTTTCATAAAATCCACTGTACTTGCATCTTCAATGCAAGTGTGCTCTAGCACCTTGCAAGCAATTTTTCCTCTAGGAGCTTGACTTTGCACAAAGGCTCTGTATCAGCATCATCCAATGGAGACATAATGTGACCCACATATACCATGTTAAATTTCTTGGTAGCCACATTAGGAAAGGTAAAAATAAAAAAAGTAAAATTAATTTTATAATGTATCTTATTTGATCTAATATAGTCAAAATGTTGGTATTTCTATGTGTATAATAAATATGAAAAGCTATTAATGAGATATTTTGTATTTTTTTCCACATGAAGTCTTCAAACTTTGTTGGGCATTTAAGTGGCATACTTATAGCATATCTGCACTTGTTTAGCCACATTTTAAATTCTTAATAGTATAGTGACAGTGTGCCATGTTGGATAACATGGCTCAACTTAACTCTACACAGACATAGATAATAGGTGGTGACTATGAAAAGTATACACAGAAAAGGATGAGCAGGCATGACTATGTTCCAGAAGTTAATATACGCATGTTCTCATGATGGTATGATCATTGGCTTCTACATCCAAACTTACATTAATTTCCATTTACTCTTATATTTAACAAACATTTATTACCTATTGTATTTCCGAATATGCAGTGAAAATGCTTAACCTTTTCATAGTAGACAGTTCATTAACTAGGCAAACCGTTAGCCCAAATAGTGCAGGGAGTCTAGTCGCTGAGGAAATATCAGCAAGCAAAATCAAATTTTCACTTCTGAAGCTTAAATTTAAGTAGGGGCAGACAGATAATAAAAAATAAACAAATATATATTATACCAGCTGGTGAAAATTACTATGAAGAAAAATAAACAGAGTTAGCAGTGAGACGGAGGAATTCTGGAATGCTACTTTAGAGAGAGTGGTCAGAAGGCTCCTCTATCTAAAGAGAGAAGACAGATGGATGGTCCCTTTGATGAAGTAAAATGACAGCAGAAACCTAAATCAAGGAAGGATATAAACCAAGAGGATTCTGGGGAAAAGAGAATTCTGGAGAGTGAGAACACTAAGAGATTTTCAGAAGGGAATTTAAAATTAGCAGAGTAGCAGATTCGAGGATGATGAGAATGCCCCTGCGGCTGGAGAGCAGGTAGTGAGTGAGGTGGAGCTTGTGGGGAGATGATCCCAGGTAAGACCTTCAGATGTGTCTGAAGGAGCTGGGAAGCCAATGGAGGGATGCGAGCAGAGAAATGATGTGAAGCCTTTTAGTTTTGAAAGTACATCTGGCTGTACTGCTCTGTGGAGAAGAGATAATAGTGGAAGACTGGAAGCAGAGACAGCCGAGTGAGAGACTGTGCTGTCTTGCCTCTGGGTGAGAAAGGCAGTAAATCACCTTGATGAAAATCAAAATCGTCTATTAAATACATAAAACCAATGGCTTGTTTTACTTTCAATTAAAACCATTATTGGATAAACTGTTCTATCAAGAGGGAAAGCCTATTCATATCATGCAAATTTAGTTTTCTATGTAGTATTGTGTGTACATTTCCATATTGAATTCAATGCAAATTGTTCTTTCACACCTTTGACATGCTGTGCACTGTGCCAGTAGAAGAAGAAAACAATTCACACACGCTTTGTCTGCCTTCTTGTTCCCTGTCCAGAGAGAGGCTCACGGTCTAGTGAGGAAGACAGTTGCCAGCACAGGTTTGTATAGCAAAAGTCATAGGGTGGCCATGGTAAGTGTTATCAGGAAGAACACATCAAAGTAAAATGAGGAAACAAACAAGGAGAGGATTAAATTAAACTGAGAGTTTCATTTATTCATGCATCCATTCATTCAATAACTATTAATTTTGTCAGAGACTGTGATCCTTTGGCAATTCAGAGACAACTAAGATTACAGAGCCTGGAAATGGCTCAGGGAAAAAGATTCTACATGGGAAGGCGTACCCTGAGATACAAAGTCACAGAGTTGAATGGGCTGATTGCAGTATTTACCCAGAACAGTCTCAAGCAGCATAGTTAGAAAAAAATTCTGAAAGGTGGTGGCAGAAGCAGCAAAAGGTCAAATCCAGAGGAGCAGCATCAAGTACCAGGCCCAAAGGACAAGGTGAGACACACACAAAGTCAGAAGCTGTGCAGATTAGGAACCGATTTGAGGCAGAATATGTGGTACTTCAGAGCAAGCAGCTTAGTTAAAACAAAGACTATGTGCCTGAGTCTCACTCAGAGAAAATGATGGGTATGTAAATCAGAGGCAGGTTTTAAGGTTTAAGGAAACCTTTGGTTTAAAAGAGCCTTTGGTATTTAAACCGGAATTGACAATGTGGAAGGACACTGGTAGAAGTATTCAAGTAGAAAGGGATTCCTTCTAGAAATAAAATCTGAACAATGATATGTAGGTTGGAAATTGTAGGGTGTTATCAGGGAACAGTAAGTATTCAGCAGGTGAATGATACGCCCAGTATTTGTGGGAAGAGAGGTGAGGAAGAACTGAAGTATAGTCACATTATGAAATGTTTTGCATGTCCATATTTATGTATTTATTCACCGTGTCTTTGGGGACCACTGAAGCTTTTGTTAAAAGTATGAGTTACATATGCATGCATTGTATTATTTAGGAATGTATTTTAAGATTCAATGTATATGAGAGATTAGAGGGAAGATGCAGGAAGAATGACTTCTTACGAATGTCCAAGAATGAGTAATTAAGTACAGGGCCAAGGTAGGGAGTATAAAAGGGTAAAATGATAAAGACAAAAAAAAAAATAGAGTCAGTATTAGCTAACAAAAGTAGATCAGTGCAATTATATAATTTTCACCTGGTCGTGACTTCTAGACTTTCCCTCATTTCTGTAAGCTAATGAAAGAGTTCCCGTGTGGTGACAATTTTAGACTTTGAGGGAATGTGACTTATGACAAAGGTGAGCATGACGAAAACTTGGGAAAAGAGGCAACCTGAGAGTAGCAAATATGTTGGGATACATGCTCCTGTTCTGCCGATCCATTTCATTTTGTTTATTCTCTTTCTTTAGCATGGACTATATTATATTCACTAATGTACTTTAGAAATATTGGGTGAGATCCACTACTGCCAGGTACTGTACTGTATACTTGAATACAGCTTTGAACACTGCTTGGAGTCTGCTGATAAAGTTTAGTTGAAGACACAGACAATAACTAATAAATAAATGCACACTTGGGAAAAATCTATGAGAGAAATAAAGTACTCTGTGAGAAAATAATACAGCCATATTAGGGGTTAGATACCTAATTAGATAGACTGGGTAGGGAAAATGTATCTTTTATCCATCCCTCCACTCTTCCTTTCTTTCTAAATTTCTCCCCTATAGAGAGTCAAAAGTCAGACAGAAATGGAAGATAGAATTTGGAGTCATTTGTAAATAGATAATAATGACAATTATTTAATTGAATTTTAACCATGGGATCAGATAAAATCAGCTAGGTAGAGAATGTAGGTTGAGATGAAGAAGAATAGTCCTGAGCTTTGGAACATTTCAACTCTCAGAGGTTAAGAAGGGTAAGATGAGTCAGCCCAGGAGACCAAGGCATGATTATGAGACTGCAGTGTAAGGAAAGGCACATAAAGAACATAAATAAAGAATGAAAAGTTGGAAGAAGCCAACTTGGTCAAAGATGCCTGAAGCTAAGTAAGGTAATAATAAAAATGTAACCATTGACTGTAGTGCCACAGAGGTTATCAGAAGGTAACTCATTAACTTACAACTCTTAAATTTTCACTGTTTTGAAATTTATGGCCAGGTGAGGTGGCTCACACCTGTAATCCTAGCACTCTGAGAGGCTGAGGTGGGAGGATCCCTTGAGGTTAGGAGTTCAAGACCAGCCTCAGCAAGAGTGAGACCCTGTTCTCTATTAAAAATAGAAAAAAATAGCTGGTCGTGGTGACACGTACCTGTAGTCCCAGCTATTCAGGAGGCTGAGGCAGGAGGATCATTTGAGCCTAGGAGTTTAAGGTTGCTATGAGCGAGGCTGACATGTTGGCACTCTAGCCCGGGTGACCGGGTTAGATTCTGTCTCAAAAAAAAAAAAAAAAAAAAAAAAGTTCAGGATATGCAAGAAGGAAGGAAACATAAATTTCCATCTTTGCAAAGACATCCAAGACAATGTGTATGATTGTGTGTCTTTTCATAAGCTATTTTTCTCAGCAATCTGAGAATTTAAGGGCTCTGTTTTTCTTCAGAATCCA
>CAUYRT010102268.1:0-25838 GCA_963574885.1 Lepilemur ruficaudatus
AAATTAATTGGCCAACTAAAAATATATAGAAAAAATTAGCCGGGCATGGTGGCACATGCCTGTAGTCCCAGCTACTCGGGAGGCTGAGGCAGGAGGATCGCTTGAGCTCAGGAGTTTGAGGTTGCTGTGAGCTAGGCTGACGCCACAGCACTCTAGCTTGGGCAACAGAGTGAGACTCTGTCTAAAAAAAAAAAAAAAGAAAGAAATACATTTGTGTCCCAGAAATTGCTGAAGACACAAAGGACTACAAAAGCATGTTTTTAAAACTCAGAGAATTCTGACTTACCCTCCCACTATAAACAAAAAGAATTCTGGATAAGAGAGACTAAATGCATCTATGAGCCGAGAAGGAAGTAAGGAATACTTAGACCAAGATTAAGCAGATGCAGAAACCCAGGGAAGTATGCACAGCACTGAGCTGGCCTTGTTTTCAGGGCATTGTTAAACCAGGTAAATTTGAGCTTTGGCTGTACAGGGCAGAGGGAAGAAGAGACCACACCTAGGTCCTCCTCAGAGCGGTGATTCTACATAATCGGAGACCACCCCGTAAAGTTGGGACACCAAAGGGCCAGCCTTTCAGTGTAAGAATGAGCTAGAAGTAAGCACCGGGAACCTTGCACCCACTCCCACCCCACTGCCCTGGAATGGGCTCCGAAGAGCAAACATTCCGAGAGCATAAGGATGCAGCTGCAAGGTTTCTTTTGAGCCAGACTTGGAAGTTGTGCAGCTTCCCTTCCTCCAGGCTTCCCTTCCTCCACGTTCTGTGCTTATAAGCAAATCACTAAGGCCAGCCTTGAGTCAAGGGAGGGGAATCAGACTCCACCTTTGATCAGAGAGAAGCAAGGCAATCCTGTAGAAGAGCAGGTGATTGGGAGATGGTGTCGAGGCCAACTGTGGAAGCACGATTTGGCACAAAGACTGCTGACAGAGCAGCCCACCCCGGGATGTTTGCACCTGCGAGTAACTGACAGCCAACTAACAGTGGTCTGAACACTGAGCGCTTATTATCTCGTGAATAAGCGGGCAAGACACAGGGCATGTCCAGGGTTGCTTTATTGCTCATGATGTCACCAGGGATCCTCCTGCTCTCTCTCTTTCCACTTTGCCATCTCAGCTCATCCAGAGCATCTCAGTCCTTGGTCCCAGTGGGCTACAGTGATTCCAAGAATCAGAAGGAGATGTAACAAGGTCAAGCAAAGAAAAAGAAAGATGTTTCCACCCATGAGTCCCTTTTAATTAAGAAGAGTAACCTTCCTCCAAAACCTCACAGCCAACTAACTCACCTTCAGGTCCCATTGGCTAGGGACCTGACTTTGCCCATGCAGGTGTCATAGCTGAGGAGGAACCTGGGAGAGAAAGAATCTAGCATTTTCGCTTCTGTAGCAGGAAAAGCCTCTGTCAGTAAGAAAAAGGAGCGGGGAGAATGAGCGCTTAGCAAGCAGCACCGCCGTCTGCCGCAGGTATAGGTGACCGTCCGTGCATTTAGCAATCAGTAGCTGGTTGTTAATTACGCACCAGGCACGGTGCAAAGGGGCAGTGTCACAGCAGGAAGGCAGACGACGTCCCTTCCGTCACAAGGCGTACAGCCTGGCACGGAACAGGGACGTTTAAGCAATGACAATATTAACCACAAATGTGTTCAGTGCTAATGGAAAGACATACACAATTCTTGTGCAATTAGCTGTAAGTATAAAATATTTCTTTATGGAAGTATATTGAAATCAAAGGTGAGATTATAGTTATAAATACTAAAAGCAGCACAAGATCCTTACTAAGTCTAAAAACGTTAATTGAAAATACGAATTTTCCCACTGCGAAGAGGAGGGAAGCACCATGTCTGGCAGATAAGATTGTCCCCGTCATTAGGAAAGTTCCTCCATCGAGGATCAGGGGCTGTTCACGGGGATTAACCACAGACCCCATGAACTCTCTCTTAGGACTATCTGACTTTCTTCTATCCAACCGCATCCTCACCAAACTTCGGATTACTTGGATACCTGCCCAGGTACTTGGATACCAGAATAGACTAGTACCTTCGTAAAGGTTACTATTTTGGTAAATTTAACGTGAGCGTGAATAGTCTTAGGCCTGATCCCTCTGAGATGACCCGAAAGTTGAGGAAACAGACCTTCAAAGCTAAAAAGATAGACTGGGAACCCAAAGGGGTCGCCACTCCACGCACTCACAGGACCGGAAGCGAGCCTCGCCCACGCCGCCACCAAAATCCCACCTTGTACATTCCTTTGACAACAGCTATGGCGTCGGCTAACTGCTGATAGAAGCATTTCCTCATGTTATCCTCATTCTGCAAAGCAAAAATAAATACAATAAGCACCACAATGTATTTCCAAACATGACTCACACCTACTAGGGAGGGACTCACGCTAAAAAAAAAAAAAAAAAAATCATCACAATCTGTTGAAAACTTCAATTTATAACAATTTCTCCCTTATTACAGCTATTACAACACATTCAATTTTACTTACACTTAACCAAAAGCAATAGAGAGATCATATAGATAAAATGCATACAATTTGAACACTTCATTTTATCTTACATATCAAGTAAAGTCTTTTAGTGCCTTCCTAGAATCGCTTTTAAGAGTAGCAAAATCCATTTGTGATTCGAATCTTCTTCTGATCCTTGTGCTTTTTTGAATGGGATATGCCCACGGAAAGAAATCGAGAGAGGCTTATTTATATACTAGAGTTATTTTCTGATTAGTCAAATAATTTGATTGTATCTGTTGAGGATAATAATGAAAGATAGTACATGTTTAAAAAATATCTTTGATTCTGATATCAGTTCTGATTCCCGCATGGAGTGTCAACAGCAAACAGGCTTTAGAGTCAGATAGGGTTGAATTTAAAATCACTGTGCCCCTTACTGTCCGATCTTAAGCAAGTTACTTAACCTTGGCAAGCTCGGTTTATCTGTAGATCAGGGATAACAGAATTTCCCTTTTAGGATTTTGAGGGACTTACAGAGTAAATATATTTAAAAAGCTTAGCACAGTACGGTGCGGTCAGCAAAAGATGGGGTTTTTCCACCACTAAGTCTCTAACTCCTGAACATGTCTCCCCCCTTCCTCTCCTCCTTTCTTGGCTGTAAATGCTTGTCTCAATTCTGATAATACGAAATGTGAGCTGCAGATATTTTCAATAAAATGGCATTCCTCCAAAACTTAAAAAACAAACAAACAAACAAAAAAACCTGGAGTTTTTTTTTTTTATATCACAGAAATAATAGTGATGCTTGCTAATAACAGACAAGTATGGCAGCCTGCCCAAAGATTTTAGGAAATTTCTTAAAGCAGCAGTTCTCATGTCTTTGGCTCCCACGGAGCCATTAAAGAACAAATAAGATGGTATGAAACTATGGTTAAGAGCAAGAACTCAACCATCAAGCTGTCTGGCCTGGAACCTAAACTCTGCTGTTTTTTTAACTGGTGACCTTGAGCAAGTGAATTAACCTCTCTGTGCCCCAGTTTTCTCATCTGTAAAAGAGGGGAAAGAATTGTACCTACTTCATGAGGTCAGTGTGAGGATTATGAGTTCACATACCAGGTACTTACAAAAGTTTCTGACATATAGTAAAACTCTATGTATTTATTAACTGCCACATGGGACACAATCTATGTAAATCAAGTTGCCCTCGTAAGTTCTCAATTCAAAACTGCAGGGCATACCCATCAAAGCAGAAGGTCAGTCCACACGTAAAACACAGGAAACGAGAGAGCGTCTACCTGCTGACGGTGTTTTTCCAGCTCTGCGATCCTGTCATGGAGAACGCTGAAGAGACTGCAAGATTCCTGTTTAAGTCTGTCCTCAAACTTCAACGGAAGCGACTGCTTCAGGAACCCAAACTCCACCTGGAGGGATTTGACAATCTAAAAGTTCAAAAACAAACATTACTGTAGAGAGTAAAGGCCCTGTGTGTGAAGATTCCAGCACCTGTTCTGGTGAGGGGCACAGAACCTGGCCAGGTGACTGTCCTGTCCTTCAAGATGACCTCTCAGACACTGCACACACCGGGAAATTCCAGCAGCGGCATCCTGGGTGGCCAGGCTTTCAAAATGATCGTTCATTTTCCAAACTAAGACACGCTAATGGACTCAGGGAGAGGAGGTTTCTAGCAGTTTCTTCCCATACAGAGTAAAATATTAATATCTGTGCTAACAGATATTGTGTCATGCCCCAACATGTATAGTTTTCAAGGTGTGGATTTCAGATCAGAAAAGATAAGCACGAAACGGCATTTGTTTAGAATCTACTAGCCCAAACATTTAAATATGTAAACAGGTGTTGACTAAGAACCATTTGTAATGATCAAAACATAATGTATTTTGCCATCGATTTAAAATATACTCACTAACTCATCTTCTCCTGCTCTGAATGGAAACTTTAGAAAATCCCATGACTTTTCTGGTCATTCTTGGGAAGAGAAAGTCCTACCATTGCTCCAAACACAGCCTCAAAGTAGCTTTTAGAATGTGACTACTATGCGTTAAAATGCTTCCAGCTTCATTGAAAGGTAAGAATTCTCCCTGTGCTCCAAGCTGAGGGCTGCAGTTGGCAGCAGGCTGTCTTTAAAGAAGAGCAGGATTCGCTCTTGAGCTCTTTTTTCTCTCTTACCTCCTGCCCAACACCCTAGTGGCTGTATCTCCATCAGGGGCAAGGCAGAAGGGATGAAGGGGCCTCCTGCTCTTACCTGGCGAGTGGCTTCACCTTGGTCTTCTGCCTGGGTGAAGCCTGAGCAGAAGAACTAACTCTTCTTTCCTTGGGCACTGAAGTAGCTTTTCTAGAGATTCTGGTTTCTGGGACCCTCTCTCCTGTACGTACATCTTGATCCAAGTAGATGCTTCTCTGCTCTGGGGGGTCACTTGCTACTGCTTTCTCAGCCCCTGAGAAACTGGAGTTCACCTCTTTTCTCTCCCTGCTGTGGTGGTCCTCCGTCCCCCGAGATCACTCTACTGAACAGAACCCAGAATGATCCCACATTGGTTCTCTCTCTCTCTGGCCACATATGGTTTATGAAAGACAATTACACATTCCTTACCCCAACAATTCTGGAAGTGCAGACTGATCTCAACCTAACCATTCCATCTTCTCATCTGCTCGTCAGAGCCCATTTTAGCTTCCTTAAGCGTGAATCCAGCAACCGTCCTTTGTGTCCTCCGACATCACCAAACGTACCCAAGCGCCACAGAAGCCCTCCTTGCTACCTCTGAGTTGAAAGAGAGTGCTTCTGCTGGCCCTGCCGCCATAAGGACTGTGGCAATCATTCTGTCTAAAGAAATTGCTCCAGCAATTTTTCCTCTTCAGCCCCTGACCTGCTTTTTTTTTTTTTATTATCCTTGATCTGATTCAAGAGCTGAGAGTCATTCATCTAATGTGTAACATTCCCATTGCAAAATCTGCAAGTGGAATCTAACTTATGGTCAATTTGGGAATTTGATACCTGGGGTACTGACATTCTGGGAAGAATTGCATTTCAGTGTTTGTGTACTATATGGAAGGTTTTATTTTGCAGGTGAGGATATCAAGACTTCGACAGGTTAAGTGACAGTGTTTGTGTGCGGGTCCCAGAATGAAAAGAATAAGATACGGAGGACTCTAAAATTGACGTAAAAACTGTGAACAAACTAGCTTTGTGCAGTGGCAGTATCGTAGCCAATGAGGTTTATCCAACACACAATTATTGCTAATTGAAAACTCTGAACAAACTTCTGGCTCATCCCTGAAACACACAGACATAGGGCAGACTGCAAACAGCCCCACTAGAGAGAAAAGAACTAAGCCAAGATTTGGGCTTCCAACCAAGAGACCTAGCTTACCGTTTAAATGCAAACAAGTTAACTGTGTGCTAAAACAAAAACATCAACAGTCTTCAGGGGAATATATCAGAATCCAGAATATAACATTCACAAGGTCTATAATATAATCCAAATTAGTTGATACACACACACACACACAAAGAAAATGTGATGGATTTCCAAGAAAAACGATGACTGAAACCAACCCCAATGTTACCAAAAATGTTAGAATTCCCAGGTAAAGATTGTAAAACAATTATTATAACTATACATGATGAAGTAAAGAAAACCATGCTTCTAATAAAGGGGAAATGGGAAATATCAACAGAGAAATAGAAACTATGATAAAGAAAACAAACAGGAATTCTAGAGTTTAAAAATATAATATCTGAGGCCAGGTGCAGTGGCTCACACCTGTAATCCTAGCACTCTGGGAGGCTGAGGTGGGAGGATTGCTTGAGGTCAGGAGTTCCAGACCAGCTTGAGTAAGAGTGAGATCCTGTCTTTACTAAAAATGGAAAAAAATTAGCAGGGCTTGGTGACAGGCACCTATAGTCCCAGCTACTCAGGAGGCTGAGGCAGGAGGATAACTTGAGCCTAGGAGTTTGAGGTTGCTGTGAGCAAGGCTGACGCCACGACACTCTAGCCCAGGCAACAGAGTGAGAATCTGTCTCAAAAAAAAAAAATATATATATATATATGTATATAAAATATCTGAAATTAAAACTTCACTGGAAGTATTTAATAGAAGAATAAAGATGACAGAGGAAAAAAGTGTGTGAATCCAAAGATGGATGAATAAAAGAGTAGAGAGAAAAAAGATTCTAAAATTTCACAAAATGAACAAACCTCAGGGACTTGTGAGTCAATAAGTAGAGTTCTAACATATAAGTAATTGGAGTTGCAGAAGGAGAGGATAGAAAGAGTAAAGTAGAGAACATACTTGAAGGTATAATGGCCCCAGATCTCCCAAATTTGGCGAGAGACACGCAGATCCTAGACGCTGTGCAAATCCAAGCAGGCTACAGGCACAGAAGCCACACCTAGGTACATAATAATCAAGCCGTTGAAAAGCAAAGATTAAAAAAAATACATTGAAAGCAGACAGATGAGAGAAACAACTCCATGCAGGGACTAACAATCAGAGTGACTAATGATAGCTGTTTTCTCATCGGAGACTATGAAAGCCAGCAGAGCAATTTCAAAGCGAGAAACAAAACAAAACGAAAAACTTGTCAACCCAGAATTCTGTATTCAATGTAAAAACATCTTTAATAAAGAAAACAGAATTCATTGCCAAAATACCTTCAGCCCAAGAATTGCTAAACAAAGTTCTTCAGGCTAAAGAGAAATCATACAGGCTGGAAAAAACTTAGATCTTTGGGAAAGAATGAAGAACCCTGGATATAAAAAATATCCAAGTAAACATAAAAGACCAATTTTTCCTCTTATTAGCTTAAAATACAGAGGACTGTTTATAGCACACATTATAATTTGAGTTTCTAAGGTATGTGGATGTAATACATATAACCATAGCATACAGGACAGGGCACAGGTCGCGAAGGGACCTCTACGCTGCAAGGTTATTACATTTTGAGTGACGTTGTACAATATTAACGCTAAGTGCAGTATGATCCTTGCAGAAAGAAGGATCAGTGGATCTTGAGGAAGAATGAAAATTAAACTCAGAAGGAAGCACTAAGATACAGGAAGGAATGGTGGGCAAAGAAATTGGTGAGTGTGAGCAAATCTAAACAAACATTAGCTGCGTAAAATAATAATGTGAATGGTGAGCTGCAGAATTAGGAAAAAACAACTGAAATGCTTTATAATAATAATATGTAAGACAGAAGGGGATGATTAGAAATGAAAGTTCTACGTTTCTTGTATTGGTTGAGTAGAAATTGTAGTCAGTGGTTGATACTGTAAACCAGGTATGAATGTTCAAATTTGAGGATAACCATTAAAAGAATAAAAGATAAAATGATTAAGTTAATTACTAGTGGAGGAGAGAATAGAAGCTAGAGAAAATGTATCAATCCGATGGAAAATAGGAAGAGAGAAGAAAAGAAGTATAGAAAAAAATAAGATAGGCTGGGCGTAGTGGCTCACGCCTGTAATCCTAGCACTCTGGGAGGCTGAGGCAGGAGGATCACTTGAGGTCAGGAGTTCAAGACCAGCCTGAGCAAGAGCATGGCCTTGTCTCTACTAAAAATGGAAAAATTAGTTGGGCATGGTGGTGCACACCTGTAGTCTCAGCTACTTGGGAGGCTGAGGCAGGAGGATCACTTGAGCCCAGGAGTTTGAGGCTACACTGGGCTATGATGATGCCATTGTACACCGGGCTGGGTGATGGAGCAAGACCTTGTCTCTTAAAAAAAAAAAAGGGACAGAAAAAGAAATTTATGAACTAGAAAATAAAGATATGATAGACAGGATTAATAAATCCCAAAATTGGGTCTCTGAAAAAACCTAATGAAATAGATAACTCTGCTAAGAGTCCCCCAAGGGAAAAAAATAGGAGATATGTAGACAATACTAAAAATAAAAAAGAAATGTAACTACAGGTATAATAAAGATTTTAAAATAATAAGAAAAGACAATAATTAACATTATACCAATAATTTGAATGAAGATTTAGTAAAAGTAAATATTTTTGTAGAAAAACATAACATCAAAACTGACCCAAGAAGATTTAAGAAAACTAGAATATAACCATAGCAAAATAATAACAGCCATAAAAATAAGCACAGTTTTACGTACAAATTCTAACAAATACTGAAGAAATAGGTAATCCCAATCTCATGCCAACTATTCCAGAGAATTGACTAGGAAACACTTGTCAATTCATTTGATGAAGATACTGGTACCAAGATTGAACAATAATAGTATAAGAAAAGAAAATTATATGGTAATCTTACAAAACTAGATGGAAAACAATCCTCAATAAATATAACAGCAAACAATGCAGAAATGCAAAAAGAAATATTACAATCCAGTTGAGTTTATTCCAAGAAGTCAAGGATGGTTTCTATTCAAAAACCAAATTTCACCACATAATCAGATAAAGGAGGAAAGCTATATGACCGCGTGATCATCCCAACAGATCCATAACAAGCATTCAAATCCACGCATGCAAGATGTTTTCTGAAAATGCATTCTAGAAATCTACCTAATTAGTTTCAAATTAATTAGAAACAGAAGAAAACATTCTTAATCTGATTTAAACATATTGTATCAGATTTTGATTCAACTATATCAAAAGATCCAAAGAACGGAAGTGTAAATGAGAAATAAGTTTGTTCTCTTTTCACTAGAAATCTACTTAGGCAATCAGTCGGGAAAATAATCTAACATTTTTCTGTCTTATTAGTCTGCTGTATCCTGTCTTGGTGCAAGTGGGGTATCCATGTTCTAGCCAAAGGAAGGAGGGAGGGATGGAGGGAGAGAGGGAAGGAGGGAGAGAGGAAAGGAGGGAGGGAGGGAAGGAAGGAGGGAAGGAAGGAAGGAGGGAGGGAGGGAAGGAAGGAGGGAAGGAAGGAAAGAGGGAAGGAAGGAGGGAGGGAAGGAGGGAGAGAGGGAGGGAAGGAAGGAAGGAGGGAAGGAAGGAGGGGAGGAAGGAAGGAGGGAGGGAAGGAAGGAGGGAAGGAAGGAAGGAAAGAGGGAAGGAGGGAGGGAAGGAAGGAGGGAAGGAAGGAAGGAAGGAGGGAAGTAACAGAAAGTACATATAAACTGTGTCCCAAAGAAGCTTCCCGAAAGCTACCACATACTATTTCTGTCTAAATCCTACTGACCAGAACGTAGTCATTTGGACACATCTAGTTACAAGGGAATAATAGTATTCTAAGATGCCTCTGAGAGCATAAAAGAAGACAAAAAACGGGCAAACATGTAGAAAAGAGGCATCTTCAGAAGTTTCTAGTGGGAGTATAAATTGGTCCCAACTCCACGCAGAGCAATTTGGCAGTATCGTTCCAAATGACTAATGCATACATGCTCTGACTCAGAAATCCCGCTTTTAAAAATTTACACCACAGATTTACTGGCACACGAGTAGGTGCAGGATTATTCATCACAGCAAAAGATTAGAAACAACAAAAATGTCCATCAATCGAGAGACGGCTAAATATATAATATGCCTTTTGTGACACAATATACTTGTGAAATAAATGGAGTAACTCTTTATGTACCAATATAGAATGATTTCTAAGTGGGAAAAAAAAATGAGATACCCAAAACTATTTGTGTATGTTATCTCATATGACAGTTTTATTGATTAGGGTTTTTAATGGTAACTCTTGATATCCGACGTATAGGAAATGCCCTATTCCTTTACAAGCAAAAAAGATCCAAAGGAAATAAGAACAGAATGTCAAAATTTGACACAGCTGTATGATGGGTAACACAGTTATTCATTATATGAATATTATTGTCTACATTTATCTATATGCACAAATATTTGATAATTTTTTTAAAGTATCACACATAGAAAATGTTCACAGATGTCAAGAGAAGTCCAAAGAGAGTAACAAAACAAGTTAACATACGTGAGCATGACATAAATAAGACATAAACGCAAGTAGCTTATGTTAATAATTTTTTAAAAACACAACAGTCTTTTAGTTCAGTGTGTCAAAGATGCTAATAGTTTTAAAACCTTAATCATTTCAATTCTGCCATTGAAAAAGATATGAAGGCAAATAATGCCTTAACATTATCTCAAGAAGTTTCAAAATAAATCCAGATTTACCTGCACTAAATTTTGTGTAGTTGAAGTCAACTCTTTTACTGGCAAAATTTCACTGGAATCTGTTTGAGTCGCGTGGTCTGTGTTGAAAAAGCCAACCTTTAAATCATCTGAAATGTTAAGTCTGGAAAACAAGGAGATTACATATGCTTTAGGTGATAAAGATTTCCTTAGAAATATATGTCAGTGGGTATATTTTTTGTGCAACTTATATTACATTTTCAGTATTTCTAAGGGATTGGTGAGATGAGGAAACCTCTGCATTAACTTTCCACATTTGGAGTTTTCAGCAGGATGGGAGCACCTTGCTCTTATTGATCCTCATCTTATTTCCACTTTTCTGAGATATGATCAATGTAAGTGCCTTCTTATTTTAATATTTTAAATTTTTATTTATTTTGTTTTATTTTTTGAGACAGAGTCTCCTTCTGTCGCCCAGGCTAGAGTGCAGTGGCTTTATCACAGCTCACTGCAACCTCAACTTCCTGGGCACAAGCGATCCTCCTGCCTCAGCCTCCCAAGTAGTGGGGACTACATGTGCACACCATGATGCTTGGCTAATTTTTTCAATGTTTGGTAGAGACGGGGTCTTGCTCTTGCTCAGGCTGGCCTCGAACTCTTGAACTCAAGCGATCCTCCTGCCTCGGCCTCCCAGAGTGCTGGGATTATGGGTGTGAGCCACCATGCCTGGCCAAGTGCCTTCTTTCAAATATCTTATCACCTGTGCTGTTGCTGGAAACAACCATAAATTATGCGTGGGCCCAGTCAGCAGAAATTCTTTAAGACAGTGATTCTCAAAGTGTGGTCTGAGGACCCCAGGGGTTCCAGGACACTCTTTGAGGGAATCCATGAGATCGAAATTATTTTATATTAAGAGTCTATTTGTCTCTTTCACTGTCCTTCTCTCCCAAATGTTCGGTGATATTTTCCAGAGGCTACAGCTTACGTGACTGCCTGACAGATTAAACGCAGAAGCAGCTGTGAGAACTCAGCTGTCTTCCATTAAGCCAGGCATTAAAGATTTGCAAAAATGTAAAACAATGACACTCTTCTCATTAAAGTCTTTGCTTTGAAAATTACCATTAGTTTTTCTTTAGAATATGCTATTTATCCTAACACATAATTGATTTACCATTTCAAATGGATTAATATAAATATATTTTTAACTTCTCCTTTTAACTTTCTAATATGGCAACTATCAATAGATACAATCAACATAAACTCAAGCTCTTTGAGGGCCCCGATAATTTTTAAGTCCATAGAGAAGTCTTGAAATCAAAACGTTTGAAAACTGCTTCTTTAAGATAATCATCACACCACGCTCCTGAATTTGATTTTCGAACTCTATTTCTGAACAATCTGAATAGGGCAGTGTTTGCAAATTCCTTCCACAGACTTCTGAGAACTGGCATCCAAACAGTAGTAAGAAGGCTGATTTCTGGATGCACTCTCTCGGCCACTTTGATCAAACCTACTGCAACTACCTGTTTCTAAAATGTCAGCTAAAAGCAGAGAGCCAGGAAAGCCCAGACAGAATTGTCAGACTTCCCAGCACAGACTCTGAAGGCAGAGTGTCGGAGCTTCCATCCTGCCCCCTCTGGCTGACCAGCTGGAGAAGACCCTGATGGGGGCAACCCCACGGCAACCCCCCCTTCTTGCTTGCTACCAGAGCCTCAGACCCTCCCCGCCACCCCCCCCCCCGTGGAACTCAGGGGAGGTTGACCTTATACCCACTGCCGAGGGCAATGCCCATCCGGGTTAAGCCCACCATGGCGATGCCATTCTTTTGGCAGATGTCCAGGGGTGGGAGGAGAACCCGGTCGGTCGCAGGGTTGTGGGGAAGTCGTTTACACTCCTACACAGGGGGGACCAAAGGAGAGGTCTCTTCTATGCCCCTGGACATTGCCAAGTGTGCAAGTAATGCCAAGAACTACGCTTAGTCATTGGTGAGCACAGGAGGGGCCAGCCAGAGGGCGAGACCAGCACATAGATGACGAGCTTTCAAACAAGATGGAAATAAATTTGACGGATGATTTTGTTCTGCCGTTGACTAATTAGCTCCGAAACCTGTCGTACCTCGGGTCTTCCTGGGATGTCAGATAATGAATGAACCCAGTGTTGGCGGGTTCTGTCCACTATAGCTGAAAGCATCCTAACTGACACTCTACTGTGTGACATTAGGTAAATTAACCTTTCTGTGCCTTAGTTTCCTCTGATGGAAAGTAATAGTGCCTACTTCATAGGGTTACTATAAGGATTAAGTGTGTTGAGACTTAGATGTACTTTGAACGGTACTTGACACACAGTAGGCCCTCAAGCAATGTTACCCGTTACTGGTGCTGGGGCAGTGGTTCTTGCTTCTATCGCTACTATGTTTTGAAATATCATGTTTGGAGAAAAAGATTAAAGAATAGCAATGGCAACTAAGAAAGGCTAAGTTTAATTTAAAACCAGCTTAATCGTCAAAATAATGATGTTAAATTAATCCCACTGAATTTTCAACTAACCTTGCACGCACTCATCACAGTAACAAGTAAACAAAAACGTGTTATATATTCTGAGGTGGTGGTAAGCCTTATCTCTCATTACATATACCGCATGTACCATGTTCGTCTGGCTCGGGTCTGCCACTTAGACATTCCCAAAATACCCCTGTACCTCAACAGTACCCTCAGCCTAGGATTAAGTCTCCCCACAATTCTACCTATCAAAGTCGCATGGAATCACTTTCTCTTCTGTCTTCCTTTTCCGTCCCTTCCCTTCTCAGCTATAAGTGCGTATATGTGCATTTATATGTGTACATATCATATAGGTGTGCGTACCTTTGTACACATTTGTTTGTAGTTCTGTCCAACGACAGAGCCTAGAAGAATGACACTCTGGTAGTCATGAGCACACCAAATGCCCAGATGTTGGTTTCTAAACACCATCCCTCACTAAAAGGAAATCAGGGCTCCTTGAAAAAATGGTTGACCCCAAGGCTGGAATAAAAGTACAAAATTATATAAAAGTCAAAATACAAAGTGAGCCTGGAATATTTTGTTATGCCATACAGTGAGGAAAGGCTCAAAAAATGATAGAGAAATGGAAAAATGATGAAGAAACTAGAGGGAAGAGACTCCCACTGGCCTTATCTAGGATAATTTGAGCATCAAACAAAATGATGACAGTGTCAGATTACAACTCATTGAATACAGTAGGAATCCAGCAATCCACACTGATACGAATGGATGAATAAACAAATAAATGAGAATGGGAAGCCCTAATAAATGTAGAAAAAAATGACGAAAGCAGAGAATCATTATGTGACAACCACCATGGATGGGACATTGAGATGGGAGTCACCAGTGACAGCTAAGGCTTGTCAGTGTAAGTTTGCAGAGGAAAGGGAAGTTTTGTACCACCTAGAAAATAGTAATTTATTACAAAAGATAAAATGGTAAATTTGAGGCAGAGGGCCTTGGAAGGCACCAACCCACCAAGGTCAGGGTTAATGGTGAACACACTGAACCGCAGTGCCTGCTGAAGCTGAAGCCCTGGGAAGAACACAGCTTTATTTCGATGGCAAGAATGTGTCACCTGAGTCTGACTGTGAGGAAACATGGACCCAGGCAGAGCTGGTTATTTTACAGAATATAAAGTCTGCACTTTTAAAAAGTGTCAAGGACGTAGCAGACGGGGACAGGCTGAGGGACACTTCCAGACTGAATGTGTCTGAAGAAACTTGATAGCTAGAAACAACACATATTCCTAGATAGGATTCCGGACCAGAAAAGAAAGAAGAACCTTTGCCGGTCAACTTGGAACAACTTGAGCGAGGCCTGCGGACAGAATGGCAGCACTGCGCAGTGCTGATGTCCTGATCTGGAGGGCTGCGTGCGGATTATGCAGGAGAATATCTGTTTTAGACAGAACACACTGGAATGTTTAGGAATAAAGAGCGCCATGTCCACAGTTTGCTCTCAGAAGGTTCTAGAAAGACTAATGAGTGCATGAGTGTGAGTGTGTCTGTGAAGTGGGAGCAGAGGAGGAGGAAAAGAGAGAGGATTAAGAAGTATGGTAAAATGCTAAGAATTGAAGACTCTGGGTGAAGGGAGTATGGGAATCTAGTTCTGCTAACTTTTTTGTAGGTTTGAAATTATTTCAAAATAAATTATTATTTAAAAGTCATATGCATTCTTCAAGCAAAGACCAGCTCCAATGATACTAATTTTACCAAATAAAAATTGTCAATATTTTAGGCCTTAATGAACAATGAAATGGGATTTGAAGGCAACATAGATTAATTCCACATCTGTGTCTGCTACTTCAACCCATTTTCTGAGTCACAGGCAAGGCTGCCCGTTTCTATTGGAGCCTAGAGTAAGGTGAGTGGCGATGGCCTCCCAGTGCTAAGTGGCTCCTTTTTACTATTCAACCACATTTTTCACTAAGCTTGAGCATGTACGTTCTTTCATTCCTTCTCATTTCAAGCAAAAGACCTGTTGTGGGTGGTAGGTTTTTGGAGCGCGGATGGTTTTTATTATCACTATATATATTCTCCGGATATGATTTAGAAACTTGAAATCATGTTTCCATTTATTCCTTCTGGTGCCGTAATGTCATAATAATGCAACAGAGATTTTAAAATCAGGTCCAATCATTTTATAGAAACCTCCTCCAGGATGTCTAAAAATAATATTAGTGCCTACTTGTTGAGTGCTTAATTTGTCCCACGTGCTTTAAGATACGTACATTAACACACATGTTCTCCTCCCCAGTAATCCTTCCATCGATCTTATAAGAGAGATACTAACTTTTTTGTTTTGAAAATGTGGAAACTGAGGTTCAAAGAGAGTAAATAACTCATCTAAAACCGTAAGCCTAAAGTGGCAGCTTCCTCCTTGGAATCCCTAGTGAGGACGGGCCATGACTCTGAGGTCCTTCTAATCCTAACTTTTTGTGTGACTGATTCAGAAAGATCTGGCTCATTCAGAACCTAAGTGAAATATGAAGACTCATTCTCCAGCTTCCTTTCAAATTCCAAACGTCTCTAATTTTAGTTAGCAACCCAGCTGCCTAGAATGGAAACCCACATCACAACAAATTAGCTAAGTGGTTCCTACACATTCCTTATTTATAATCTCAGCAATTCTATCTCTGAATAATAGGTCAGTTGTTATGCATAAAACAGTCTTGGGAAGATGGCAATTATGTTTTTTAATAAATTAGATACAAAATTAACATGTTCATTTATTATAGGAAACACACCCATAAATATTTATTAATGGAATGGAACGGAATGACACGTCTCACTGGGCCCGAGAATAGTCCCTCCTGACAAACGCTCATTGATAAATTTGTCAGTGAAGATGGCATTGGGCATGCTAAACTGTCACCGTGATGTACAGTACTCAGCGTTACATAGGCAAAATGTTGTTTCATAGCTTTCCTCTTCAAAGAACACCCAACGTGGATGTGTCCCATGGCTCACATATATGTGCATTTATATGTGTACATATCATATAGATGTGCATAGCTTTGTACCTCTGCTGTACATACACGCACTTCTGGAAGATCTCACCGAGTCTCACAGCTTAAGACACCATCTTTGCACCGGTTCCTCCCAAGCGGATATAGCCAAGCTGGACCTCTCATGTGAACTTCAGACTCATATAACCAACTACCTACTTACCAGCCTAAAGGGATGTCTAATGGTCACTGCTTACGTATCGCGTCCGAAAGTGAGCTTGTCTCGTTATCTTCCCCATCCCAGTTAATAGCAACTCCATCCTACAAGTTAATCAGGTCAAAAAACATTGGCACCTTTCCCACTGCATGCCAGCTCTGCAGTAAACGCAATCAGCCCTGCCTCTGACACACGTAGAATGGGACCACGTCTCTCAGCATCCCCGACCACTGCTACCCCACGATCATCTTTCACGAGGACTATCGTACCAGTCTCCTGTCTGGTTTCCCTGTTTCCGCCCTTGTCCTCCTTAGAGTCTATCATCAAAGCAGCCGTTAGAGTAATCCTGTTGATCAGATCATGCCACTGGCCTATGCCAATCCCCTCACGGCTGGCTGCCCATCTCAAAGTCAAAGCTGAAGTCCTTACGGTGACCTAAGGTCCCTCACCGTCGGGTGCCAATCCCCTCCCCTCTGTCCTCGCCTCTGCTACCCCCCACTCTCTCTGCTTCAGCCACGCTGGCCACCTCGATGCTCCCGGCACATCCAGGCCCCCTCCTTTCCACTTCCGGTTCTCTCTGCCTGGAACACTGGTCCCAGGATGTACCCATGAGGCTCCCCCCTCAAGCCTGCAGGTCTTCACCCCAGTGTCATCTTCCCAGTGAAGCCCTCCCTGGTCACCATATCTGAAATCACAACCACCCTCCCCACTTCCCCCACCCAACACACATAGGCTCCTCTGCCCCCTCCCTGCTTTAGGTTCCCTCCTTAGCACTTAACCACTATCTAACGTATTATATAGTTTATTTATTTGCCCAGTTGATCGTCGATCCCTGATTAGAACGTAAACTTCGCAAAGCCTGGGCTGTCGACTGCTGCCTCCCCAGGGCCTAACTCTGCCATGCTCAGGCCTTAATCCCAGCATTTTGGTTAGTACTTGAGCCTCCCCCACTCACACGCTACCAGCCCAGTGCCCTTAACACTCTGGATGAAGAGGAATTAACATGGGTAGCAGTGGTCCTTTGCTCAGTGAACGTGCATTAACTGAGCACCTGGCACCATCAGTCTGCCCTGTGAGGCTGGCTGGTGTGTTTCATGGGGAGCTACTCCACCATCGCATGCCAAAGAATCCAGGGCAGGAAGCCATACCTATCTGTAAACACTGGAACAGCACGGACACAGTGTGCCTCTCGTGTTTGCCACGCACTGCCTCTGATGTGTGCTTTTCACGACCACCACTAAATCAGATCCTGTGTGTACACTGACCCATTTTATTTTATTTTTTTGTAGAGATGGGGTCTTGCCATGTTGCCCAGGCTGATCTCAAATTCCTGGGCTCAAGCAATCCTCCCACCTCAGCCTCCCAAAGTGCTGGGATTACAGGCGTGAGCCACCATGCCTGGCCACCTGACTCATTTTAACAAATGTACCCATTGAATACAGCTAAGCTGGAGAAGCCAAGCTTGGCAGCACTGTGCCACCGCTGGGCTAGCACAGCTGTGGTCCTTTCTTCTCACCCTGGAGGGGACTTGGCCCTAAGGCAGCCCACCTGGCACCATGAGGGCTGCCTTATGGAACTGTGAGTACTCCCATAGCAGCGAAGCTAGTGCTGGCTACCTACTGATTTCAAATGGCTTTTAGAAAGAAAAATACATTTTCTCAGAAACATCAGCTCTACATTATCCAAATAAACAACAAAACTAGAGCACAGGGGGCAAAGAAGGATTATGAAGGGGAGGAACTATAAACAAGGATTGAGGAATAACAAATAATTACGTTGGCAAATACTTACATGCTACTGCTATGGTCTGAGCATCTGTGTCCCCCAAAAATTCACATTGAAACCCTAATCCCCAAAGTGATGGTGTATTAGCAAGTGGGGCCTTTAGAGGTGATTAGGTCACTAGAGTGGAGCCCTCAGGAATGGGACTGTGCCCTTATACTAGTAGGGTAGGGGGTGTGGGATGAAGACATTGGGGGAGTCGGGGGAAGCTCCCTCGTCCCTTCCACCATGTGGGGGACGCAGCCAGGGCGCACTGTCTCCCGGGGCCCTCACCAGACGCCCACATCGTCAGTGCCTTGATCTTGGACTTCCCAGCCTCCAGAACGGGTGAGAAATAACTTTCTATCGGGTTGTTTATAAGCCACCCCGGCTATGGTATTTTGTTACAGCAGCCGGAAGGGACTAACGCAGGCCCTTAGTACCCAGCGCTCGTGGCGCCCTTCTAAACGTCACCGAGATGAACCCATTTGACATTCACTGTCACCTACGAAGTAGGCACCCCTCTGCAGCCTCGTGGTTGTTTCCCTCTGAGGTCGCCAAGGCCCAGAGGAGTTAAACAACTCGCCTAACCCTTTAAGAGGGTCGCCGGGACTCTGGAACCCAGGCGGCCCGGCTCCAGGAGAGTCCCTGCTCTCAGGGTCCAGCAGGGACACATTCAAGAAGCCAAAGCTGCAGCCCCGCGGCGGGAGCCGGGGGCGCGGGAAGGCGTGCAGCGCGGGCCGGGCGCCAGGGCCCCGCAGGTCACCTGCGGTTGACCTGGAACTGCTCGATGGAGGCCTCGAGGCTCTCGATGAGCTTCCAGCACTCCTCCGTCTCGGGCACGTCGCCCCGGCTCGCCATCCGATCCCCGCACGCGCGCTCCCGCCGAGCCACCCGCTGCGGAGTCCGAGTCCCCGGCCAGGCGTCCGTTGCCATGGCGACTCCCTGGGAACGCGCAAGCGCGGGAATGCGGGGCTGGGGGCGGGTTGGCAGGGGACGGGGCGGCGGGCTCCGGGGACACGTCCCCAGGTCCTCCCCAGGCTTCCTCCTCGCCCAAGGCTCTGAGCTCAGCCCACCTGGTGGGCCCGTGCACTTGGGGGACTCGGAGTCCCCGCGCTTCTCTTCCACACTTGCCGGACCCGCAGGCAGCTCAGCGGCCCACCTTGTGCGGGAGGTCACCGTGAACACGTCTAATAACGATGCTCGTGACATAATGAGCCCCTAGATCCCCGAGCGAGGCCATAATAAGAGGACAGCAGGCAGCCTGATAAACTGCCTACACCTGTCACTTGACCACAACCGTAGGCGTTCCTGGACAAAACATTTCTTTGCAGAGATTAAACAGGCCTGCATGCCCATTTAATAAGGTCAGACTGTAGGGCGTCAAGCTTTAAACTATACCGTATAGTGTGGAATTCAGTTTTACTAAGTTTCTACAATAATAAGAGAAGTTTCTTCTAAACAGCGAAATATTACTCATCCTTTTTTTTAAAATTAGGTATCATTCATTGGTAACTGATAGGAGACACACCTATTTCTTTTTCTTTTTTTTTTTTGAGACAGAGTCTTGCTCTGTCACCTGGGCCAGAGTGCTGCAGCATCACCCTAACTGACAGCAACCTCAGACTCCCGGGCTCAAACAATCCTCCTGCCTCAGCCTCCCGAGTAGCTGGGACTACAGGTGTGTGCCACCACTCCAGGCTAATTTTTTCTATTTTTAGTTGTCCAGCTAATTTCTTTCTATTTTTAGTAGAGACAGGGTCTCCCTCTTGCTCAGGCTGGTCGCGAACTCCTGACCTCAAAAGATCCTCCTGCCTCCACTCCCAGAGTGCTAGGATTACAAGCGTGAGCCACCATGCCCAGCCAGAGACACGTATTTTACTATCAATACATCATTGCCTGGTTTTAGAACTAACTACATTACATCTCCATTTCAATGTACTGTCTACAGAAAAATAAACTTTTTCTTCTCTTCCTTATAATAATACATGAAAAAGAGGTAGGTTAGTTTGATATTAGAAGCTCAAAATAGAAAATTACTGCAGCGTTATCACCGTTATTTTAAAAGACAAAGATGAAAAGCCTCAAATGCCAATAAAAAATCATGACCAGTACCAAAATAATCTTCTGTGTAGGTTTCTTTTTATGGGAGGAAGAAAGGAGAAAGAGTTACTTTTACTCTACGGAGGTTTTTATTTTAAAAATCTTACTTAAGGCCGGGCGCAGTGGCTCATGCCTGTAATCCTAGCACTCTGGGAGGCCGAGGCGGGAGGATCGTTCAAGGTCAGGAGTTCCAAACCAGCCTGAGCAAGAGCGAGACCCCGTCTCTACTAAAAATAGAAAGAAATTAATTGGTCAACTAAAAAAATAAAATAAAATAAAAAATAAAAATCTTACTTAAAACTTTATTTAGGAAACATTATTATATAATCAAAATGTGTTTAATCAAAACAGGGGTCCCCAACCTATGGTGACTTGTATAACTATTTCATTATATAGTACAATGTAATAATAACAGAAATAAAACACACAATAAATGTGATACACTTGAATCATCTCCATCCCTCGTCCCCCGTCCGTGGAAAAATTACCTTCCATGAAAATGATCCCTTGGTGCCAAAAAGGTTGGGGACCACTGTTTTAAGAGAAAGAAATTTCTGTATCTACAATAAGTTGTTTTTTTTCTTAAATGATATTTTACCACAATGCATATACATGTTTTCAAATAAAGATTAAAATTCCAAGTTAAAATAAAAAACCTGATCCACTGAGAGCTGGGCCAAGAGAGTGAAAAGAACGTGACCGGCCGTTGGCTATTTTGATAGCTCGATTGTAAATGAACATTTTGAAACTAGGGAGAGAGAGATCTCACAGTAGATTTCATGAGTCACTGGTCAGCTCAAAACAGTGTTTGTTGACTGATACGGCCTGCATAGTTACACCATCCCACAAAAACACGCACTGAACAAAACATCTTTGAAACCTTGCTGTAGCGTATCAAGGAGTTTCAGATTTCAGTGGCTAAGAGACCAAGCTATGATGATGATTGTTTGTGAAACTGTTAACCACATACAACTGCTTGTCAGTTACCTATATTTTATCTCTCCGGTGTTCTGGCTTATGAAATTGTCCATTTCAGATCATCTTCTCACCTATAACAACTGGAGTTGGCATTGTCAAAGCATCTGTCGCGTTAAATCCAGGCCTCTTTGATCACATGTTGAATTCATTGATGGTTTTCAATGGAAGGCTCATGAGCTCTTCAGTAAACATTAAATATATATCATGTGTGTGTATATATAGACTCTGAAACTTACTCAGTTTGGGATATCGGGCAGGTTGCTTAGCATTTCTGAGCCTCTGTTTTCTTACAAATAAAAACTGGATAGTGAACCTTTCTCAAAGAGCAGCTAGAGGTTACCTATTAAGCAGGAAAAAGCACACAGCGCAGACAGCCCGCTGCAAGACAAATACAAACCAGGCTTCCAATGCAGGGTGTTCCTTCTTCCTAAACCACCACCGAGGAAAACGTTGCTTAAAGTTTTCAATTTTTTAAAAGTTGAACATTTCATAAGCTAAAATGGTTTTTATTTGTTCAGTTACTAGGACTTAGGGCACAATTTTGCAATGTAAAATATTTCTCTGAAATGCACACACATATGTATACTATATATACATATAAAGTGTATTTACATGGAAATATCACCTACCAATTATTAAAAGTGATGTCATCTCAGATTAAGTAGCGTGAGGATTTGATTAGGAGTCAAAGGCTGCCTCTAAACATAGTAATTTATATATTCCAGTGGGATATGATCAGTTCTGCAGTTTAATAAGAGCCAAGAGGTTTCAGTTTAGGTTTGTAATTTAAATTCTTTCTAGAGAGTCATCATACGTGAAGTGCTTATTTTTCTTTTATCGCCAGCTGTAATGTGTGATTATGTGGTGCAGGCTCTGTTATGTAAACTTGTTTTATGTCATGCCTCATCCATAACCAGAGTTCTTAAATAAAGGGTTGGGAAGGGAAGCAGCCAGGACGACATTATGCCACTAAACCCTTGATGGAAAAACTCCTGAGACTAGATCATTTTCATGTCTTACATTTTATTGCAGTGAGACAACATACCCTCTCTGGGAAACTCCATCCATAAGTGCGACAGCTAGCTAGAGCTGAAAACCAAGGTGACAGGCACGATAGGGACTTTGGGTAGGTGCAACGTGGCTGTAGAATTTGGAGCCTTCCTGCCAAATGTCCTCGAGCAATGGAGTACAAGCTGTCCTCTGTTTGGAGCTGAGTTTAGATCATCACTGTTTAAAAGGGAGCGCAGTAAACGTGTAAAAAATGGCAGGGCTTAGCTACGTGCAGAAGTGAGCCCACCTGCAAGAGAATTTGCAAACTTTCTGCAGAGGGAAATTGGCAATCCCCGGGTCTGTTCAAGTGCCCAGGGTGGGTCCTCATGCCCAGACCGTAACCTGGGAAAACTGCAACCCACATACTGGAATATAGAGTGAGGTGGTTCACGGCAAGCCGAAGTCCGAATGGAGAGTCACGCACAGGCAACTACCATGTTTTGTGCCACCTAAGATTTCGTCCTTCGTAAGATGTGTCTTTATTTTATGCGCCACTAAGAAAAGAAAAAAAAAATACTGCCAACTACAATTACACCTTGACACACCTGTGGTTGTGTGATATACCACAATTTCAAAGGTGCTAGAAATGTGAAAAATTGTGAATCTCTGCCAGGTGTGGTGGCTCATGCCTGTAATCCTAGCACTCTGGGAGGCTGAGGCGGGAGGATCGCTCAAGGTCAGGAGTTTGCGACCAGCCTGAGCAAGAGCGAGACCCCATCTCTACTAATAACAGAAATAAATTAATTGGCCAACTAAAAATATATAGAAAAAAATTAGCCAGGCATGGTGGCACGTGCCTGTAGTCCCAGCTACTCGGCAGGCTGAGGCAGAAAGATCGCTTGAGCCCAGGAGTTTGAGGTTGCTGTGAGCGAGGCTGATGCCACGGCACTCTAGCCTGGGTGACAGAGTGAGACTCTGTCTCAAAAAAACAGAACAGAACAAAACATTATTCTGGATGTTTCTGTGAGGATGTTTTTGGATGACATTAACATTTAAAGCTGTGGGCTTTGAGTAAGGCAGGTTGCCCTCCACAGTGTGGGTGGGCCTCATCCAATCAGTTGAAGGCCTGGCTAGGGAAAGACTGTCCTCCCCTAGCAAGTGGAAATTCTGCAGCATCAGCCTTCGTGTCTGAGCTGCAATAGTGGTTCTCCCAGGGGTCTCCAGCTGCAGCTCACCCCGCAGATTTGGGACTGGGACTTGCTAGCCTTCAAAATCACATAAGCCAATTCCTTAAAATAGTGTGCACACATCCACCCCCCACCACACACACACATGCACACACCCTACTGGTTCTGTTTCTCTGGAATGCTGACTAATACAGTGACCAATGACAACTCAATAATTTAATCAGGCCAGATGTGGTGGCTCACACCTGTAATCCTAGCACTCTGGGAGGCCAAGGTGGAAGGATTGCTTGAGCTCACGAGTTCAAGACCAGCCTGAGCAAGCGCGAGACCCCATCTCTACTGAAAATAAAAAAAATTAGCCGGGTGTGGTGGCTCACACCTATAGTCCCAGCTACTTGGGAGGCTAAGGCAGGAGGATCACTTGAGGCCAGAAGTTCGAGGTTGCAGTGAGCTATGATGATGCCATGGCACTCTACCCAGGGAAACAGACTCTGTCTTGAAAAACAAAAAAAGTGGGCAAATGGACAAGGGACAGGAGGATAAAGTCTCCTCCCCCTATAATCACAGGAAAATACTAGGGTGGATAATTGAACCATTAGATTATGATTGTTTTGAGGACAGGGTCTTAGTTATCTTTGTGTAAGAGAAACAGGCATTGCACAGGGCCTGCAAAAGGTACTCACGCTGTTTGTTTAATTAATATGGTTTTAAAATTGTGCTTAAAATAGTAAGTAGAAAGAGGAATTTACATGGATTCCACAAACTTTTCTTGAACTTATTTATTAATTAATTTTTAAATGGAAGATTACATTCCTAATATTCTTTTTCTTAAGTTACTGTTAAAGATTCAGACTATAATAAGAGGACTCATGACAGGGAGCTTTGTACAACATGCAAAATACTCAGGTAACAAAGGAACATGCTTCTCTGTTACTTTGTATTATACTGTTACCTGAGGAGAAAGTTTGAACTAAGTCTGAGCTATTGCCAAGCAAAGAGAGGGTTCCCTCATTCAGCTCACTGCTCCTTGAATAATTCATTGGCAAAGTCCCTTCTACCTGCAGCGAGCCTAGACTAGAGTTTCTTGCTGTGTCTTAATGAATCTTAATTGTACCCCTCCCTATCTTGACGTCAACTGTCTCATTTACTACCATATTCTGATCCCTTTCAATAATTCGTCGGTCTCCCAAGTTTGATACTTTGTAGTTTTATTTCTTTGGTTTTGTTTTCATTGTCTTCTCAGACTGCTTAGCTCAGTTAATAAGCTACTGAGCCGGGTGCGGTGGCTCACACCTATAATCCCAGTGCTTTGGGAGGCGAAGGTAGGAGAATCACTTAAGCCTAGGAGTTCAAGACCAGCCTGGGCAACACAGCAAGACCCCATCTCTTACAAAATTTTTAAAAATTAGCTGGGCATAGTAGTGCACTCCTATAGTCCAAGCTACTTGGGAGGCTGAGGCAGGAGGATCACTTGAGCCCAGGAGTTTGAGGCTACAGTGAGCTATGATGATGCCACTGCACTCCAGCCTGGGTGACAGAGTGAAACCCTGTCTCTAAAAAAAGTAAATAAAATAAGCTAAGGAGAGGAATGTGTCCAAGATCATGGGCTTGGCCAGTGATGCCTTCTCTTTTCCTTGGCCACAAGATGCCCCTCTGACCCCTCAACTCCATCTCTATTAATAAAATGCACTTATGTAATCGTGCAGCTGAAATGACGGGTTATTTGGGTGGATCAAGCGCAGCTAACAAATACTACGCATGAAGAACTTGCCTTTCTGACAAAGAGCCATTAGCCTTTGTTATAAGGACAATTAGCGAGGTTCTGAGGCTCATTCTCTCCCCTTTATAAAAAGATGATTAGTATGAATAATTACAAAGATTCTGTACCGCCTCATAAAAAGCAAGACACAGAATGACTCGCGCCCTGTGAGTCAAACCAGGTATTAATAAAAATGCCTGCAGTTATAATAGCCGAAGTATGAAAGGGAAAACAGAACATGAAAAAAAACAAACAAAAAATGACTTTAGGGAGATGGAATTATGAATGAACTTATTCTTTCCTCTAAATTTTCCCTTGATGTTGTTATCAATAGATGTTCAAAAGACCTGTAGTGGCCGGGCGTGGTGGCTCACGCCTGTAATCCTAGCACTCTGGGAGGCCGAGGTGGGTGGATCGCTCAAGGTCAGGAGTTCGAAACCAGCCTGAGCAAGAGCGAGACCCCGTCTCTACTATAAATAGAAAGAAATCAATTGGCCAACTAAAAATAGATAGAAAAAATTAGCCGGGCATGGTGGCACTTGCCTGTAGTCCCAGCTACTCAGGAGGCTGAGGCAGGAGGATCGCCTGAGTCCAGGAGTTTGAGGTTGCTGTGAGCTAGGCCGATGCCATGGCACTGTAGCCCGGGCAACAGAGTGAGACTCTGTCTCAAAAAAAAAAAAAAAAAAAAACAAGAGGAAGAAGACCTGAGCTAGCACATTCAGCCCCCGTGCCAGGTGACATCCTGCTCTCCCTTGGGACTCTTCAGAGAGTCCCCACCAGCAAGAGGGCCATCACCGTATGTGGCCCCTCGATCTTGGACTTCTCAGCCT
>CAUYRT010102269.1:0-26081 GCA_963574885.1 Lepilemur ruficaudatus
TAACCATCTTGAGTGTATTTTTGTGAGAGGTGAGAGGTAGGGATCCAGTTTCATTTTTCTGCATGTAGCTATCCAGTTTTCCCAGCACCATTTATTGAAAAGAGATTCTTTTCCCCAATGTATATTTTTGTCTGGTTTATCGAAGATTAGGTTACCATATGTAGATGGTTTCATCTCTGCATTCTCAGTCCTGTTCCAGAGATCAATGCTTCTGTTCTTGTGCCAATACCTACCAAACTTTTAAAGAATAATCAATACCAATCTTGCTCAAACTCTTTCAAAATGGTGAAGAAGAGGAAAGACTTCAAACTCATCTTTTCAGGCCAGCTTTAACCTAATACCCCAGCCAGACAAGGACACTACAAGATAAGAAAATTATAGGCCAATATTAATGATGAGAATAATTGTAAAATATTTTAACAAAATACCAGCAAACTGAATTCAACAGCACATTTAAGTGATCATACACCATAATCAATCAAGCGGAATTTATTCTTGGGCTTCAAGGGTGGTACAACCTATGTAAATCTATAAATGTGATACACCACATTAACAGAGTAAAAGATAAAAACTGTATAATCTTCTCAATATGTGCAAAAAATCATTTGACAAAATTCAACATCCTTTCATGATAAAAATTTTAACAATTTAGGTATAGAAGAAATGTTTCTCAATATAGGAAAGGCCATGTATGGCAAGCTGAAAGCTTTTCTTGTAAGATCAGGAACAAGGCAAGGATGTCCAGTTGTCACTTCTATTCAGAATAATATCGGGAGTCGTAGCCATAGCAAGTAGGCAATCAAAAGAATAAAAGGCACCCAAATCAGAGGGAAATAAGTAAAATTCTCTCTATTTGCAGATTACACAATCTTATATACAGAAGAAAGAACCCAGTAAAAACCTTTTAGAACTAAAAAAAAAAAATGAATTCAGTTACATCATACAAAAGTTACATAATACAAAATCAACTTATAAATCTTAGTAGCATTTTTATACACTAATAACAAACTACTTAAAAAGAAAACAATGGCATTTACAAAATATGAGAAGACATACTTAGGAATGAATTTAACAAAGGAGTTGAAAGATCTGTATACTGAAAACTAGAAAACATTAATGAAAGAAATTGAAGAAGACAGAAGCAAGAGAGAAAAAGTATTTTCTGTTCATGGATAGAAGAACTAATATTGGTAGAATGTCCATACTGCCCAAAGCAATCTACAGATTCAAAGAAATTCCTATAAAAATTCCAATGGCATTTTCATAGTAATAGAAAGAACCCTAAAATTAATATGTAAACACAATAGACCCCAAACAGCCAAAGCAAACTTGAGCACACAAAGTAAAACTGGAGGCATTGGCTTATTTCACTAAATACTACCTTGTTTCAAAATATACTACAAACTATAGTAATCAAACAGCAGGGTACTGGCATAAAAACAGACATATGGACCAATGGGACAAAATATAGAGCTTGGAAACAGACCTGCCCATTTATGGTTAGTTGATCTTTGACAAAACTGCTAAAAACACACAATGGAGAAATAATAGTCTCTTCAATAAATGGCATTGGAGAAACCAGATATTAACATGCAAAAGAATAAAATTATGGATTAAATATTTAAACATAAAACCTGAAACTGTAAAATACCTAGAATAAAAGGGAAAAGTGCTTGTTCTGGCCAACAAATTTTTAGATATGACTCCGAAAGCACAGTTACCCAATCAAAAATAGACAAACGGGACTGTGACAAACTAGAAACCCCCTGCACAGCACAGAAAACAATTAGCAGAGTGAAGAGACAACAGGAATGGGAGAAAACCAAACATCTTATAAGGGTTAATATATAGACAGACTCAATAAAACAATAGCAAGAAAACCAATAGCTATTAAGTGAGCAAAGAAAGTCAATGGACATTTCTCAAAAGAAGACATAAAAATGTCTAATAAGTGTATAAGCAGATGCTCAACATCACTAATCATCAGGAAAATTCAAATCACAACCACAATGAGATATCACCTATTAGAATGATTATTATCCAAAATACAAAAGATAAGTACTTATACACTGTTGGTGGGAATTTAAATTAGTACAGACATTCTAGAAAACAGCATAAAGTATGCTGGTTCCTCAAAAAAAAAAAAAATAGTACTATCATATGATCAAACAATCCTTCTTCTGGGCATCTACACAAAGATAATGAATTCAGCATATTGAAAAGATAACAACACTCCTATGCTCATTACAGTATTATTCACAATATCCAAGATATAGTATCAAAATGTCCATTGACAGATGAATGAATTTAAAAAACTGTAATGGAATATTATGTAGCCTTAAAAAGGAAGAAAATCCTTCATTTGTGACAATGTCGGTGAACCTGGGGGACACTATGCTACCTGAAATAAGCCAGGCAGAAAAAGACAACTACTGCATGATCTCATTTATATGGGGAATTGAACAAAGTTGAAGTTACAGAAACAGAGAATAGAATGGCAGTTTTCAGGAGATGAGGGTGGGTGAAATTGGGAGGTTTTGGTCAAAAGGTAAAAAGTTTCATTTATTCAGGATGAATAAATTTCGGGGATCCAATGTACAGAACGGTAACCACAATTTATAATAGTGTATTGTATACTTGAAATTTGCTAAGAGAATAGATCTTAAATGTTCTCACCATAAAACAAATAAACAAAAAATGGTAGCTATGTGAGGTGATAGATATATTAATTAGCCTAATTGCAGTAATCATTTCATAATGTATATCAAAACATCACATTGTAAATTATATTTATACAATTTTTATTTCTCAATTCTATGTCAAATATACACACTCTGTCAATTATACTTCAATAAACTGGAAAAGAAATAAATAGAAAAATGACAAGTCAATATATTAAACAATATTCTTGGAAATATTTTTTTGATGTGCCAATTAACATATGTAATACTGCATAGTGATATTAAGGAACATTTTCCAAGTTACAAAAATGGGTTTCATTTAAATTTATTTCCCAATTTTGTAACTTTTAACTTAATTTGATGTCTAGTATGTCCTAATTCAAGCAAATAGAAAAGTTAATTTTAAGATATTTAAAATATACTGTCTCAGCAGTACATCAAAGGAATGATATTTCTAAATGTCTGGGGGCCAAGCATTACTTAAACATTTAGTGGTAGGATTTATTTTTTATCTTTATTAAAAATTTACAACTAATTTTGCATTTCTTAGAACACAGCAGAATCATGAGATGAGTAGTTTCATAATTAATATCTGTATTTTGAAAATTCTGTCACAACTGGTAGTTGTGGGTTTGTATTAGTCTGTTTTCTCTTGCTTATAAGAGAATGCCTAAAACTGGGTAATTTATAAAGAAATGAAATTTATTTCTTACAGTTCTGGATGGTGAGAAGTCCAAGGTCTGATGAGAGTCCTCTTGCTGGTGGGGATTCTCTCCAGAGTCCTAAGGCAGCACAGAGTCTCATTAGGTAATGGGGCTGAACATTCTCATATGCTAGCTCAGGTCTGTCTCCTCTTCTTATAAAGCTACCAGTTCTTCTCCCATGATAACCTGTTAATTCATTAATTCATGAATGAATTAATTGATCCATGAGAGCAAAACCCTATAATACAATCACCGCTTAAAGGCTCCACCTCTTAAAACTATCACCTTGGGAATTAATTTGCAACATGATTTTTAGAGGGAATATTCAAACCATACTGTGTTCTTTTAATTTTTTCCAGAAACTTAAAAGAATGATATGATTCCAGCCATGTCATTTAGAACTACAGCAGGCACCAAGTACCTAAATAACAGTAATTTATTCAAATTATTTTTCTTATACATAGTTCAGCTGTCCCACGATGTCATTAAGGATATAGGCTTTATCGTTTTCTACTAACTTTGCAGTATCAGGTTTGTTGGTGTTTTTTCGTTTGTTTGTTTTGTTGTTCATAATGATGGCAAGATGGCTGTTGTAGCTCCAGCAACCATGACTGCTCAAAGCAGACATAAAAAGAGAATGTGTGATGATATAGCACTAATCACATAGGTTTTTTTTAAATTAGGAAAGAGTAACACTTTTCCAGAAACATTTGTAACAAACAAATTTCTTTGTCCTGAATTGTATTATCCATATTTTCAAGTGAGAAAATGATGGAAAGAATTTTTAGAATTGTCTTGGATCAATTATGATTCAACATCTGGATTTGTTCACCTTTCCACCGCAAAATAAATGAGGTTCTTTAAGACACCATAGAATTATCTGTGCTTCTATTTAAATCCTTCTCTCTACTTTTCTAGCTATCAGCCCTTCTTATCTAGTCAAATGTGTCATTCAAGCAATCCTCCCAACTCCTGTATCAATCGTTTTCCTTTCTATTGGATCTTTCTCAATAGCTACCAAAAGTTTTCTTCCCTCTTCTTCATTTTTGTTATAAACTTTTACCCCATTTATTTGTTCTTTTATAGTCAGCAGTCCTTTAAAGAGTAACCAATATTCTTTTTTTTTTTAATTTTTGATTTGTATTTATTTATTTATTTTTTGTAGAGACAGGGTCTTGCTATGTTGCCCCTGCTGGTTCTCGGACTCCTAAACTCAAGCAATCCTCCTGTCTCAGCCTCCCAAAGTACTGGGATTACAGGTGAGCCACCGTGCCTGGCCAACCTATATTAGTATATCAAATTTGTTAACTTTTTTGAAAGTGAGTGGCAGCAATGGTAAAAACAATACCCATATATGTTAAAGTTCAAAGGCAGAAAGAAATAATATTTTCCTCTGTGTCTTAAAGACAAGAATACATTTCTCCTTATCAAACATTGGCAGAATTTGACCACATCATGATGATTAAGCAAAGGGAATGAAGACCTCCATAATTGAATTAGAACAATCTGGGGTAAGCTTCGTTTGAAATATGTTGCCAAACTGAATAGAATGGGAAAACTTTAGATTACTGTTAGAATAGAAGGAAAGATAGATATTGACTAATAACAGTGTTTTGGTCACCAATTATTTTGCCAAAGACCTAGTCAACTGGATAATAAATATCAGATTGCTATGAAAAATACAGAATGGACATAATTTTTGGTAAAGCATTATTGTCCTTTTGAAATAACAGCAGTGACTATCACAGAAGACCCTGATGTTCTGTCAAACACAATTTGGAGAGCACCAATGAGGAGAGATGACATAGTACAAAAAGGGGCAGAGGAAGAACTATAAATTACTTGAGTTCTAAGTCTTCAATAAATCATGAGTCCAAGTTAAACATTAACATATTTCAGAATTGAAAATGCAGTATACACTGAAAACAAATAACATACACTGAGAAGAAAAATACATTAACCAAAAAATAAACGAAGAAAAAAAAAACCCAGAAACTAATCTGCTTGAGAAACAGCTCCATGTCCTTTAGAAAGTAATTCATAAACTCTGTCAGCTTTGACAGTCACTTGAAATTCTATTACTATTACTAAATGATAATGATTTTTCTTGTTTTGGAATATTTAAGAGAGTTGTTCAGATAATCATAGATTCCTACCAATGTAGTTAGTGATTAAGGTATTTTTAGCCTTACAATGAGACTTAATTTGCCTGTACTATCATCCTAGGATGTCTGTTTCTGACTTTGTCAGAGACAAATTTACTTCCAGACTTTTGACATTTTTTTAGGTATAAACAAGCTAGATAATACATACTTGCCTAGCAAAGAATTTTATTAAAAAATGATGAACAAAGAATCAAAATCTTTTATCATCAGTCCTGCTCATGAATGGCAATTGTGTGGACTCCATGACTTCCCAAATCTATGATACTTCCTTTTCGTCTTTTACCTTCCCTCAGAGGATATAATCCTAGCAATATCACCAGGCAGAACAAAAACTGAAATAGAGGAAACTGAACTCAATATTTCTCCAAAGATTTTGTTGGTGATCTGTTGCTTTGAGGCAGAAATTACACTTCCTTCTTTGGAGAAGGGGATAAATCCTGACCCTCTGAAACATAAGTACAATTTGGCTACTATTTTCCAGAAAAAAGTGAAGTTCTTATGCTTCTTTTTTCATGGGAAAGGCCTAGAGTAGGTAATGATGTTCCATTTCCCTTCCAATATCTTAAAAAATTGAAACATATAACATATATGATATATAAGTACATATCATATATACACATGCTAGCTATTAATATAGATTATGAGCATTATTTATGATAAAATGAAATAAGAAAATATGAGAAGGACCATGTTCCCAAGTAGGGTTAATTATTCTCTGGTACCCCGAAGTGCAGATATGTTAAATTGCAGAGCAGGACAAAACTTACTGTCCACTCATTTCCTAGCTGCAAAACAGGAATGAAGCTAGGTGTGATCTGGTATTGGAGCCTGAATGCTATGTTTGTCCTAATTAAGGAAGTACCAAAGTAGAGGGGAAGAAAGAAAGAAAAAAAAGTAGTATCTCCCACTAGAATATAAGCTCCATGAAAGATGGCTGTTTTGCTCACTGCTATATTGCAAATGCCTGACATATAGAGGGTACTCAATAAATACTTACAGAATGAAATGCATAAAATGATCATTAATGAATGTAAATATGTCTCTCAGGTTTCTTAGGGTAGGGTCTGTTAGCTCAACAAGAAAAGTCTGTTTCTGAATCAAACACCATACAATATTTCGCAAACTTTCATCTTAACTACTAGCAGCACGTATATCTCTTCCAATTGAGGGTTAATTCTCTTATTAGTTACATGCAACTTCCACACAGTGTTCACTGGAAGCAGAAATTCACAATTCTGAATTAGCCACAGTGAGCATGTGCTGCACCTGGAAACAATTAGGCACCAGGGCTGTGTGAGGAACGCAGGTGTGCTGGCAAGCAGCAAACTTCCATTCTCCACAACCAGCTGAAGATCCTGATTAATTGACTTGACTTTAACCTCAAGTAATGTCCACTGAGTTACTAAGAGAAATGAGATGACAATGAACTTTAGTTACAAGGGGAGAAGCAAGAGCCATTATGTGTTTGTGTGAAAAATGAACCTAATTCATCTTAGCAACATATGTAAGAAAGTATTAGTATTAATAATTCTTTGGATTTTTTGGGTACTTTTCTCTCTCATTCCCAGCAGACTTCAATGAAAATAGTGTACCTTATAGTGTAGTGATGAAAATTCCATTTATTTGAGGAAAATATGATCATCTCAAGAATCTGCTCTTGAGGAATCTATATTTTCCTGAAATCAGTTTTCTTTTTCTTGTAATCTATGGCAATGAATTGGGGATGATGCTTCCAGGAAAAGGAGATTAATACAATCTGTAAAATTAGTGCATCACTTATGCTAAAACAATTATTTCCCTCTCTGGAAAACATTCCAGCTCAGAATAACTATACTGCTAAACACACCCATATTCCACATTTGTGTCTAGTGGCATAGCCAGCAAAAGAAAAATTCTTAGTAGCAAAACCCTTGATGGTTGACTGATCACAGATGCAACATTTACATTTTGAATTTATTTTTCAATTTTTTGCTAATAAGTCTAAATCTGATAGCTTTTTAGAGCTACTGAAACCAGTAGGAAGCTTCTGAAAATTAATCTGCATGCTTCTTTTTTCACAAAACAAACATGTAAAATATATTTAAGTGGCTGCCTACTATTCCTCTCTTCTCCTTCCTCCCCTAATGATTAAATACCCTTGGAATCATAATATTCAACTCTTGCTTTTGAATAATGTAGATGCTTATTTATGTTACCATCTAGCAGCTAGACAATATTATGGCAGAAAAATTTCTGAGCATAAACACAAAATTATTCAACTAAAGTGTGTTAGTTGACAACCTGAGGTTGTCTATTACTTGACAACCTTAAGTGAATAATTCCAGGGGGGTAAAAAAAAAAAGGAAGAATGCAGCTACGTCACTATTAGCACAGAGATACGTTCTAATGACCATCTCATTTCTTGTGACTTCATTTCTGAAATTTGAAAGTATGTAGGCAATGTTTTTGTCAGTAGTATGGAGGTAGTTACATTAAGAGAATGTTTTCAATACTAAGAAATAGATATGAAACATGCAAGGCCTTTAAGGATAAAAAAGTTTGCCATGTTATATTTTCTTTGTATGTATTGGTCTTATTGGTCTATATTCTTATTAAGGAGCTAGCTGTGTTTAATAGTAAATATTCCTTACCACCTCCCACATTCCCGGTCACCCTTATTGTACATGATGCCTTCTACGCTATTACATATTTTTAATATATCTTATTATTTTTTATTATTATCTTCTTAATTGAATCTAAGCTTCAAGATCTAGAAGAGTTACTTATAATAGGCTATAAATAAATATTTCTTGTATAAATAAATGAATGAATAAAGATAATCCAAAGACAATAGCTCAAACGTTAATACTGCCATTTACTAGTTGTATAATGACACGCCACTTAATGTTTTTGAATCAAATAGGATATCCAAGGAATGAAGTTAATGGCTATAATAGTCATTGACATTAATTAAAACTACCATATATTGGCCATTTGATAGGTGTCAGAAAGTATATTTTCATCATATTATGATGATATAATATCATTAGTTATATAATTAATATCTTTATACCCATTTTCAAGGTGACAAAACTGAAACTCAAATTGTTCAAGCAAAGTAGTTTTCAAAATATCACGTAACTAAAAAAAAAAAAAAAGTGATAGCTGCACGACTTCAACCCTCATCTACATTGGCCGTGCAATTCTAATGAACAAGTTTCCAGAACTACGAATGTGAATATGTTTTCAAAACTTAAAAGCAGCATAAAAGTGAAAAAAGACAAATTAAGTTCTTCCCGCGTTGTTTTTGATGCCTCCAGATGATTATAGCAGTTAATGCACTTTAAAAAATGAATTTTAAAGTCTTGGTATCTGCATTTCTGATGTTTCTAATGTTCTGCTGACATCCTAAACAGAAAATACCATAGAACATGGATTTAACTTTTTGCCTCTCCAAACTACAGATGCTTGGTTAACAACTCTCTAGCCTATACATGAAGGAGTAGGGGCTACACAGAAGCTCCGAGAAGAGAGGGAAAAGGAAATCAAAATAAATGGGAAGACTGAATCATTTATATTTCCACCCTTTCGTATGATGTAGGTCCTCCAAGGTTGTTAAAACTTAGCAAATAATTGTGAGAATTGGCCCAACACATTAAAGCCTATCAGCAGGTTATTGATATAGCAAACAAGGGACAGTTCTGCAGAAACTAAAATTTCTTCTGAACTCCACAGACTCTTTTTCTCTGGGTTTGTAGTGATCTATATAAATGAATTTTGTTTATAATACTTAAGTATTTTTATAAAGGAGCTTCATATTAATCATTGTATAAAACATCACTCTATTCCTTGATTTTTGCTTTCTTTTTAAATCTCTCTTGCATATAAGAGATTTAAGTTTTGACTGGATTTAAAGTCATTGAAAAGATCAGGAGAAAGAAAATGACCAAATATTATAATAACATAGTTTCCAGACTTTTAAACATAAACTGTTTATTTTTAAACACAGGTTAGATTTACAGAAAAATTACAAAGATAGCACAAAAGATTCCATATATATCATGCCCAGGTTTCCTTATTAACATCTCACATTGGTATGGAACATGTGTTATAATTAATGAAGTAATATTCATACATTATTGCTAACTAAACTCCATGCTATTAGGATTTTCTCATTTTTATCTAATCCTTTTTCTGTTCCAGGATCCCATCCAGGATACTACATTACATTTAGTGGTCATGTCTCCTTAGGCTTCTGACAGAGTTTCAAAGACTTTCTTTCTTTTTAAAGGCCTTGACCATTGTGGAGTACTGGTCAGGCATTCTGTAGAATGCCCCACAGTTGGGATTTGTCTAATTTTTTTTCTCATGACTAGACTAGGGTTATGTGTTTTGAGGAAGACTAAAGAGGTAAAATGTCACTTTCATCTCAATATATCAAGGGTATATACCCTATCAATATGGCTTATAGCTGTTGATGTTGATTTTGATCACTTGGATGAACTAGGTGTTTCTTAGACTTCTCACTATAAAGTTACTATTTGTTTTCTTCCTTACCATATTATGGTCTTGGGAAGGAGTTTCTACGTTCAGCTCACATTCTTTAAGGAGTAGAAAGTAATTGCCTTACCCCCTTAAAAACAATTTGGAATTCTTGTACATGGCAGATTTTTCTATTCTACCTATTTATTATTTATTTATTTGTTAAATCATTCACTTATATCAATATTGACTCATTGATTCCTGGACTTTTGTGGCAAATATTTTATTATATTTCACTTAAAAATATAGACCTTATTCTCTGCAAATCATATTCTTTATTGTTTTTCTTTATTTTTTTTCTTTTAGTAAGGCCTTTAGAGCCTTAGAATAGAGGTTGGCAAATATCTTCTGTAGAAGGCCAGATATTAAAATATTTTTGGTTTTGCAGGATACTTGGTAGTTGTCACAACTATGTGAAAACAACCATGGAAAATATATTAAAATTGACTGTGGATATGTCCAACAAAAGTTTATTTATAAAAGCAGGTGGATCAGATTTGGCTCAAAGGTCATAGATTGCTTGCCCCTGGCTGAACATTAGAAAATTAATTTAAAGTCGTGTTTTTTTCCACGATCTTTATTCACAGATCCTCTTCCTATGCCCCAATGTCCTCTTTCCAGGAATAACTTCTAGTCTTGTGGGTTACTAACTGCCTTCCACATAAATAGTTGTTTTTATTTTTATTGGTGTTTTTAAGGCTTTGATGGAAAGGAAGTCTTCCATGTAAATAGAGGTTTTTATTTTTATTGGTATTTTTATAGCTTTGATGGAAAAGAAGTGGCCCATAACTAAAAGAATATTAACTCTAAATTCAAGAATTTGGAGAAGAAAAAAAAGTACAGAGGCTTTCTCTGCATAGGCTTTGGTTAATACAAAACTAAACATTCTGGGGAAAGATATTTGACTCTAATAGTTATGTCTTTCTAAACCAATAATACGGTGATTATTTGGAGTTGGGGATATTAAGAAGGGCAAATGGGGGGAAGGGTACCTCTGAAAATTGAGTAACTCAATCAAGTCTTTGGAGGCTAAGTGCTTTTTGAACACCATTTGCAGAGTTGCGTGCCACATTGTGACACACATTAATTAGAAATAAAAGCAGAAAGATTCAGAATGCAAACTGAGCAACAGTGTGAGGAATCAATCATTTTCTTCCTTTTCATACCGGAACTGCATAACGCCCAGTTAACATAAACATTGTATTAATGATAAAACATCTACCAGTTGATTAGTTACAATAGCTGCTGTCTATTCAAATGCGTTAGTTCTAAAGGGACATTGCTGCACCTAATTTGATTTCCCCCTGAGCAGTACATGGTGTGTTATTTGATGCCCTTCAAAGGACACGATTAGCTGAACTATAAAGTGTCTGATTTTATTAGCTTAGCTGGGTTTTATCAGTTTGTAAATGTGTTATTTTTTTCATTTATTGTGCCTATGGGATCCAGAGATAGAGTAAGCATCAAGTTAATATGTTTTGGGAAGGCAGCGATGGCCATACTTTAACACTTACGCGCTGTTGTGATGACATTGAAGGTGGAGTCGTGAAAGCTGTAATGTCAGGGCCATTTATCAAGGCAATTCTTCAATGCTATAAACCTCAGCTCTGACATTGAAACCAACAGTAGTCTTTTGTTTTAAATAGAACCAAGTGTTCCTGGGCTGCACTGCTAACAATCCTCCTTAACTGAATAACAAGTAGTCAATAAAATATATATATATATATATATATATGTAAAGTCAGGCAGGTGTTTAGAGGGAAAAGGAAACAAAGGTGTTGGCCTGAGATACCGTGTTTGAGGTTTTTTGATTAGAGAAAAACCGGGTTCAATTTTAGTTATTTAAGTAAAATGGAAAAGCTCCAGAAGCATATAAAAATGCCACCAACCCTTTGCTTTTGATTAGGATACAAAACACAGTGCGCTCATTTAACTAGATAACTTGGCAGGAAACAATTTCAATGCCATGTATTCAAAGAGTGCCAAACCAAATGACATAATCGGCATTGAAGATGCTCGGAGTAGTTAACAGGTGTTCGTGGCTTTGAGTTTCTGGATTCTTTTCAGGTTGCTTTTCATTTAGTTTTCTCAGTGCTCATTCAAATGATTTGCCAATGCAATCAGAGGTGGATACTGCACTTATTGTTCAAGCAATTAATACATTAAAGATAATGTCTACTCACATAAAGTTCTCTTTTTTTTTAATCCTATAATTAGCATTTTCTTTTCATCTGGAATCCAAAAGAAAATCTGAGACTTTCCCTCCCCCAACCACACTCTTGGCATAAATATTTCATTCATTTAATAATTTCTACCCACTTACTCATAGGAGCATTAATATGGCTTGTACGTGATGTGTTTAAGTGATATGCATTAATAGAAATAAAAAATAATCACAAAGCATCATAAGTTTAAGGACCCCAATACAACTTAGGGTGTGTGTGCACACACATACACATTTGTTGTGTGTGTGTTAGCTGACAATAGAGATAGAATGTATTATGTGCCAGTTTTCCTTCTCAGTGCATTTTTTCTATTGTGTGTTAGATATTGTCTCCTTAACTTCACATTACAGCCTTAGGAGATTGAAACCATTTTTATACCGATTCACCCAATTGATTTGCCCCCACATCCCACAACAAGTAAATAGTGGAGTAGGGTTAAGACATTTATGAGATGAGGTCTAAGATACAAACAAATAAGCAATCAAACGATGTATTCAAGATAGGCTGTGAATTTTTCACTTGATAGGTCTCCATCAGCGATTCTCACATTCCCCATTGATTTTCTTCTTCTCCCTATTCCTACTCATCCCACCTTATCTGATATATGACCTTCACATAGAAGACATGAACTGAATTCTAGTAGACAATAGATTGGTAGCTCAGTACTTAATGTTATAAATGAATTAGAGGAGGGGGCTGGATGTTTATACTAAGTCACTAAAATACAAGTAAATGAAGTTAGGGATCATTGTTTTTCTGTTTCTTTACAGGGAAGGACATAATGTCTTCAGCAAATTTTTGTTGCAGTAATCATTACATAACTATTTTATTTTAAATTTTATATGACACCCTTTGACTACATAATGGAACACACTATATTTTAACAGTTATTAAAACCCTTTGAAGATGTAGATAAATTTTTTAATGTGAAGTAATATACCAATATCTATATCTACTGTCTATCTATAGACATGGCTTATACAAAGCATTATGTTTTGAAAGATTACATCGGAATGTGAAAAGTTAAAAATTGGCATTAAGTTGCAAAAGCTATTCTCTGCTATAAATTATTTTTCTTACACTTAATCAAAGGTATTTGGCATACATGCATGTGCACACTAGATTGCTTCAGTTCATTTTTTTTAAGTTGCTTTTCATATGTGATCCAAGCTGAGATGAATAAAAGAAGTTAGCAATTTAGATGTCATGGTACCCTAGAGAAATGTGGGCATAAGAAAAGGTATATGTTTGAGAAAAGAAACCACGCTTCTTTCTTTTTCCTAATTGATGTTATATTCTTCAGTCCTCAAAACATTCAATTGGTACAGAAAAATAGCACCCTAGTCGTGAACAAGACAATGTATCTTTAATAAACTCTTCAGTTCCCATAGAGAGGTTAACAGTCTGTAAGATTTTACATTCTTATTTTCCTGGACTTGCATTTGATAAGTATTAGATAGTAGTCTAATACTTTGGGTACAGATTTTAGCATTCTTTTTGTAATGTGCTATTTTATTAAATGGGAAGAATAATGAAAGAGAAGATTTTCAAAGAAGGTCAAATGGTCACAGAGTGCCAAGTTGTGGGTCTTTAAGATCTGTTTTGCTTTAACAATGAAACTATGGCTCATTATTGATGGCAGCCACAAATCCTGTCTTTTTCTGTACTTTCTGGCTTGCCATTCTCTCTTTTCAAAATCAATCAACTGCAATTGTTGTATATCCATTATTTTCTAGTAATTATTAACTAAATATTCCCTATGTTGGATGTGTTTTGAAATTTCTTCCTTAGCTAAGAAATATGTATGTGCATAGTGCAATAGTATTTACACATATAATATACACAATATATAATTACACATGCATATATGTGTAAATATGTATAATGCATATATGTGAAATATGTAAATTAGTATATTATTTCTTTATCAAAAACGTGGGAAACTTTATACTTTTTCATTGATAAAACAGTAATGGGTAACAAATAGGGCAGCAAAAGAAAAATAAGGGATTACAGATTTTCATATGTAGCAAATATTTCTTCCTTTAACAGGAGATAAGACTTTGTAATTGCAAGAAACCTTAAAGGCCTCAGTTTTAAGCTTACAGCTGACTTTCATTGTAAACAATAGCTATTATTATTTTAAAATAATTTTAGTGTTACAAAAACTAAAGAAATATAACCCAAAGACTTTCTTTATATCCCTTTTCCAGGATTCCCAAATGTTAACTTTTGCCGCATTTGCTTTATCATTGTACTTTTTCCCTGAATTGCTTGCAAATGGGTTTCAATGCAACTTTATCTATAAATACTTCAGTACGCAATTTGAAATTTCAACAATTATTTCACTAATATCCTATATGGTAAAAGAAATAAAGAATAAAGAATTGATGATCCAGCAATCAATCCAGAATCACACCTAGCATGTAATTTTCATGTCTCCTTTTTTCCCTGTAATCTGGAATATTTCCCTAGGTATCTCATGACCTTGACACTTTTAAAGATTATGACCAGTCATTTTACAGAATGTCCTTCATTTGGATTTCTCCGATGTTTCTGTATGACCTGATATAGGTTATACATTTGAGGAAGAAACAGTACAAAAGTGATATTGCATCCAATAAAGCATACCATATCAAGAGACATATAGTATTGATTTGTCCCTTTGCAGAGGATGTAAATATTGTTCACGGCATTAAAGTCTTGTCTGTCAGGCTTCTTGATTTTTCTTTTTGAATTAATAGATAACTTGGGAGGAGATGTTTTGAGACTATATGTGTATTCTTTCTCATGATATTTTGCCCACTCAGTGTAACAGCTGTTGATGAATTTTGCCTGAAACAAGTATTGTTACAGCATTTACTAAATAGTGATTTTTCTAATTCCAGCATGCTTTCTACATTAATTAGTTGAAATTATATGCAAAAGAAGAGCTTTTCCTTCTTTCTTTCCGTATTCATTTGTATATATCATCATGGAATCATGGAATCTTATTTTTTCTATAGTATGATTATGATACAAGAAAGTGGGGCTCTGGCTTGAAGGCCAAGTGGGTTCATGGCTTCTTGCAGGAAAGAATTCAAGAGTGAGCTAACAGAGAAAAGCCAAGTAAGTTTATTAAAGTAAGAAAATTAAGAGAGAGAGAGAGAGAGAGAGAGAGAGAGAGAGAGAGAGAGAGAGAGAGACAGGGAGACCACATTTTTATTATCTACTCATCAGTTGATGGAAACTTAAGTTGATTCTGTACCACGTTTGCAATTGTGAATTGTGCTATGATAAACATACAAGTGCAGGTATCTTTTGATATAATGACCTTTGTCCTTTGGATAGATACCAAATTATGCAATAATGGAATTGCTGGATCAATTGGTAGACCTACTTTTAGTTCTTTGAGAAATCTTCATACTGTTTTCCATACAAGTTTTAGTAATTCACATTCCCACCAGAAGTGTATAAGTGTTTCCTTTTTATTGCATCTATGCTAAAATCTATTGTTTGACTTTTTAATAATGACCATTCTTACTGGAATGGGGTGTTACCTCATTGGAGTTTTAATTTACATAACTCTGCTCATCAGTGATGTTGAGCATTTATTCATGTTTTTTGGCCATTTGTATATCTTCTTTTGAACAATGTCTCTACGTCTGTTCATGTCATTTGCCCATGTTTTAATGTGGTTATTTGTTTGTTATTTTTTTTTATTTCAGCATATTACTGGGGTACAAATGTTTAGGTTACATATTTGTATTTGTTTGTTTTCTTGCTGAGTTTTTTGAGTTTCTTGTAGATTCTGGATATTAGTCCTTTGCCAGATGCATAGTTTGTATATATTTTCTCCGATTCTGTAGGTTGTTTATTTACTCTGCTGATTATTTCATTTGCTATACAGAAGCTTTTTAGTTTAAGGAAGCCCTATTTATTTATTTTTATATTGTTGCATTTGCTTTTGGGGTCTTAGTCATAAAATCTTTACCTAGGCCAAGGATCAGAAGAGTTTTGCCTAAATTTTCTTTAGAATTTTTATGGTTTTGAGTCTTAACATGTAAGTCTTTAATCCATCTTGAGTTAATTTTTGTATATGGTGAGAGACAGGGTTCAGTTTCATTCTTCTACCTATAACTATCCAATTTTCCCAGCACCATTTATTGAATAGTATGTCCTTTTCCCAGTATATGTGTTTTTTTGTCTGTTTTATCAAAAATCAGTTGGCTGTAGATGTATGGCATTATTTCTGGGGTCTCAATTCTGTTCCATTTATTTGTGTGTCTTTTTTTATACTAGTAGCATGCATGAGAAAGTTTTCCTCAATTATCTATCAAATAGGTTTTCTACACTTTTTACTTTTTCTTCTTCTCCCTCAGGAGTACCTATGATTTTATGTTTGGACACTTTACATAATCTCATATTTCATGTAGCCTTTCTTTATTTTTTTTAAATTCTTTCTTCATCATTTTTGTCTGACTGGATTAATTCAAAAGACCTGTCTTCAAGGTCTGAAATTCTTTGTTTGGCTTGATCTACTCTATTTTTTTTTTTTTTTTTGGCTTTCAACTACATTTTCTTATTCCTTCAATGAGCCTTTTATTTTCAGAATTTCTGTGTTTTTTTTTATTGTTTACCTTTTTATTAAATTTTTCATTCATGTCCTGAATTATTTTCCTTGTTGCTTTGTTCTGGTTTTCAGCTATCCATTGGATCTCATTGAGCTTTCTTGCATTCTATATTTTAAATTCTTTATCTATCATGTCAGAATTTTCATTTTGGTTCATATCCATTGTTAGAGTGCTAGTGTAGTACTTTGAAGGTGTCAAAACAGTCTGTCTTCTCATATTGACAGAGTTTTTTTAATGGTTCCATCTCATCTGGAGCAGCTGCTTTTGAATTTATTTTTGTTTGGATGTGTTTCACTTTTCTTTCTTGAGAATGTGTCTTTAATGTGCGCTGTGTTTGTTCATTTAACTTCACTTTTGTGTACTTTCATGGGGCTGAGGCTCTTTATGTGTTCCTTGGATATAGATAGCCTTTGTGGTGTGGCTTTTACAGATAATGATTGTATTAATGGGAATCACGTGCTGGGCTTCAGTTCAACCAATTGGTGGTGCTTATATGCAAGAGCCAGCTGCAGGATGGGTGTGTGCTTTGTCTCAGTTTGCCCAGGCAGTGGAGTGGTCTGTGGAATGTCTGATGTCCCGTGTTCTCTGCTTAGCTCTGAAATCAGGACAACTCTAAGTAGAGCTGGACTGCCAAGTTTGTTCTCATACACCCTAATGATGTGTAGAAGTGCTGGCCTTGACAGTGATGTCAGCGGGAATTCATGTTGAAATGAGCCAAGGTCTCTGCAGGGATAGGGGATGTGGAGGGAGGGGAAGGGTCTGGACCAGCTCCAAAACCTGGGGCAGCAGACAGGCAATTTGCTTCCCTATCATACCACTGTCTGGGGCCTTCTGACTTTCAGTTCATGTAGACACTGTCATTTTCCTCTAGGCCATAATGTAGATGAGGGCTGTGGGAAAAGCCTGCCCTGCAGCTCTCTGCCCAGATTGCCTCTGGGTGAATACTTCTTCCCTTAGCCCCAAGCAGACAGCATTGAGGCCAGCCTGTACTAAGCTGCAGGAAACTGCCACTCCTTCCAGCAGGGAGTTGGGCTCCACCCTCCATGCATGCCTGGTACTCCTGGGCATGCTATCCAGTGGTTTAACTGATCCTCAATGTCCTGGAATGACTGTCCTGTGGTGCATCTGTGCCAACCCACCATAGGAACAATGACTGTGTCCACAGCTGTGAGCAGGCAACCCTATCTCCATATCCATTTCATAACAATGGTGTCTGCCTGGTAACTAGGGTAGAACTGCTCTTCTGCCCTACAGAGCCCAGCATTGCAAAGATATTGCTCAATGTCTTCACTGAGAGTAAAGCAGACACCCTCAGCTCAGAAATGGGGAACTCTCAAATGGAGGAGAGAGCTCACTCTTGTCTCCCTTATTCCAAGGGGCACCCTAGTGTACTGTACTTCCCTCTCCCCTAGAGGCAGCTTGCCATAAGTGTTAGAACTCTAGGGATCCTGCACTTCCCTTGGAACCCACCTTCCCCCTGTGGTTGCTGCAGTCCAAGTGGCTGCAGAGGAATGAAATGGATATGGAGATAGGGTTGCCTGCCCACAGCTGTGGACACAGCCACAGGGGGAAGGTAGGTTCCAAGAGAAGTGCAGGATCCCTAGAGTTCTAACACTTATGCCAAGCTGCCTCTAGGGGAGAGGGAAGTGCAGTACACTAGGGTTTGTGGGGCTCCAGCAATGTGGAGACATAAGGGCTGAGATTCCCTGGGAAGGGTAGCTGCAGAAATACTGCCACTCTTTGAAGGGAGAGGTGTGGGCCCTGCCCTTCATGCAAACCTAGGTATGGGGCATGGTGGGCACATTGTCAGTGAGGGTGCAGCCACCTCCAAACACCCTGGAATGTCCATCCCCTGGTGCATCCAACCCCCTATAGGAGTAGTCACAATTGCATTGGCAGCAGTGAGTGGTGAATGGAGAAGTCCCCATTTTCATATTTATTCCTGTGCACCAGTGCTATTTGGCCTCTGGGGCAGAACCACAGTTTTTCCTTACAGGACTCAGTTCTGTAGCCACATCTCTCCTCTCTGCTGGATGGGGTACAGGCACCTTTGGCTCACAAGCAGGGAGCTCTCATGCAGGGGAGGGAGAGGGCACATGCTGTGATTTTCTTTGTCCCAACAGGCACACTGGTGTACTGTACTCCTGTACTCTCCCTTCTCCTACGGGGCATCCTTCCATGAGTGTTAGAAGTACAGGAATTCTGCAGTTCTTCTGGAACCCACCTTCACCCTATGACTGCTGCGGACCAAGTGGATACAAGGAAATGTTTGTGGGAGACCCAGCAATGCAGAGACTGAAGGCCTGTGACTCCCTGGGCAGAACAGAGGCCCACAAGGAATGCATAACCAGTATGGTGCCTGCCACCTCAGCTAGCATCTGGAGGGAGGGCAAGGGATAATGTGTGAGCTGGCAGCTCTGTACTATGTCTTTAAGTTCCCAAATCTCCATCCACAGCAGTGCTTGGGCTTGTGAGGGTAGAGGGGGTCTTCAACCATTCAGGAGCAGGAATCTGCTACAAGAGTGAGGGGAACAAAGAGAAATACCCACCTCTTTCTGGGGGACTCCAAGTTTCTCAGGGGATGATCACCAGCAAACCCTTGTTTCTTTCTTATTCTGTGCCCTAGCTTCTTCCTGTGGGTCCTTCAGGGGGTTCTGGCACTCTTCCCTCAGTATCCCACTTGGACCATGCTTATTCCTCTGTAACTTTGACTCTTCTTTCTGAGGAAAAAAAGACTCCAAAAAAGCCACCAAAGTCTTTAGTCAGCCATCTTGAAAAAAAAAGAATGTTCTTTTTTAACAACCTGTTGCTTGCAAGAAAACAAGATGAATTCTGTCTCTTGCAAAAAAACAAAATGAATTGACCTCATCAGTTCATATAGTAGGTAGGCTTGCACAGTCTTGATCTGAAGAATTATATGAAAAGGTCTTCCTCTACATCATTTTTTTTTCTTTTCTTTTCTTTTTGTTTCTTTTTTTGTTTTATTTTGTTTTGTTTTTTTCACTGTGTTACAGCTTGAAATCCAGCTTTAGGGATTTGTTTATGCATTATTAGTTAAACTTCTTTGGTAGAAATGACTCAGTTGGATTACTTCAAAATTTTGTTAAGAAAGGTTATTATATAGAAACTTGTAGAAATTTGGATAGTAGGAAACTGAAGAACTCCTTTTGAACTGAACTCTCCTTTTGATAAAATCCTCTGTTATTAGGTTTTTCATATTATCAAAATAGAAACCCCTCTGGGATGGGTAGCATATATCATCCTTCACATCTTATTGAAAATTAGTTTATTAGAAAGAAAAAGTACCAATTTCCTGGGGAAAAATGATGCTGAGTAGCATGGGAAATTGGAAAGTAAAAGCAAATTCCTGTCAACTGTGTTTTTGTTGATATATGTACTGTGTAGTATTTCTGTAAGTAGTGAGGCATTTGTTGTATCAAGTTCTATGGACATGATCTCTTCCTTAAAATGACTACCAGAAAAGAGATTTGAAAGTTCTACAATGAATAATGTATATGACATACACAATTGTGTGTGATATTAACAATTCCTTTGAATCAGATTGAGGATTATGTCAAAATCATTATGGCTTCCATGGCCTTGAATACTGTGTTCATTTCAAGCCACATCTCCTGATACTGACTGTATAAGCTTCTTGTGATTAAGGATCAACTCTTCTCATCCTCACATCATCCTTTATATTCTATAATACTTGGAAGATAGCATATGTTAAATAAATTTGTGTTAATTGAAGTTGTTTATTTATTTATCTGTGTCTTTGTTTGTTGGCTTATTTTGCTTTTATCATTTCCATGCATGCTCCCTTTCCATAAGGAAGCTTCCTGAGATTTATGAAAATACAGTCTATTTTGAAGTCAAATATCTCCATATTATTTATTTAGTCAATTTAGAGTTATAGAACCAGGAAAAAGATGTATTTCATCACTAATCATTTGTATTTTTCCAAAGGAGATTTTCATTTCACGGAGGTTATACATTTCTCAATACAATTTTTAAAATCCCACTCTATATACACCCTAAACAATTTTTGAAACTTTAAAAATTGATGTCCTTTAGTATAAGTCCATATGAACTAATCCAGGGAAACATTCTATATTATAATGCAGAATGACAATAAGAGGAAGAACATGTGAAATTTGCAAACTGAAGCAAACAAATTTCAAAGAACATCTTTCTCCTTGAGAAATAAGTCCAGGAATTCTCTGTTGTTATTTTTGTTTGACTACATATTTAATAAACCCATAATAGACTTATTTTTATGGAGCATAGAACTCCAAGACCCAGAAAATTCCAGGTTGTAAAAAGGTTGTAAAAGGGTAACTAAAAATCATGTCCTTTTGATTTGTTTTTATGTTTCTTAATGTTAAATCAGAGAATATACAGCAATAGAATAGTTACATATTGATTATCATACAATTACAAGCCTGATTAAATGCTTGAAATTAGAACAAGGATTTTGATTTTCATACCATTTACAAATACCCAGATGTATTTGTTATTGAACAACTTTTATTTAGCACATAATAAGTAATCGGATCTGAGCTAGGCACGGAGGTCCTAGTTGTAAATGAATAGGAAATTGTCCCTGTTCCCATATAAATAATAAAAAACCAACTCAAACATCTAAAAAACAAGTAATGAATGCATAAGTTATCATGATAAAACAAAGTTAATATTGAGAAAGGAATAAGAATATTAATTATTTTTCTTTTTGATTATCTTTAAAGATGTTTCAAAGTTGAGATGAGTTCTTATAACAGTTTCATGATTTCTTTGTTTTTGTTTTCATATTTTGTGTTTTCTTTTTTTTTTGTGGAAGTAACTGGAAGAGTGGCAGAGTAATAAAAGGAAAGTTCTTGCATGACTTTTTAGTGCTCAAAATCATACAATTTAGAAAGATGTAAATTTTGTTTCCACATGCAAAGTGATATATAATTTTAAAAAGATTATTTAAAAAGACAAGTAAATACACATGCAAATATATGATTATTACATTTAGAAATCAAGAAAACAGAGATGGGTAAAAGTGTGTAAAAGCACAATATATGGAATGAAAAAAATTAAAGAAGAAAATTAAATGCTCAGAATGAATTTTAACAGCATTATATAATACAGAGAACAACCATATATGGAAAAGCAATAATAAAACAAGTGGTATTTTACTTATGCCCTAATGCATTAAAGGAATGGTGAGAATTAAGACTGTAGAAAAATTTTATTGCATATATGCCTTATATTTTAGAGTAATATAAAATAGAGAAATTATTATCCCAAAGGCGTATTTTAAGGAAAATCATAATATGTAGTTGGCAATGTCAAAATTCTCAAATAACTCCATTAAAACTACCATAATGAGAACCTAGAAAATACCAGAACTTCTAATCAGAAACCATCAAGTAATCAAACAAGAAACACATCACAAAATCTGTTCTCTAGACCCGTGTTACTTACCCATTGACCAGAGCAGAAGCAGATTGTGAAATACGAGCATGACCCAAGAGATCTGAATGGTCAGTTAGACCAGCACATTAATAGTGTATATGAATGGTCCTAATTAGAAGCCAATATCATGCTCACAGCAAAGAAATGTAGGTAAGGACTTCACAATTGATCAAGAGAAAAACTGGCAAGGTTTTGTCAGTACAACCAAGGGCACAATTGGGCATCACAAAAGGTGAGCAAGGCACCCCAGTCCCAGGAGGCCCTAATGCAGCACTGAGAGTGTATCTACTTATGTTTTTAAACATTAATTGAGTAGTTACTCTATGGCAGGAACTTTATATATACTACTATTATGAAAATGTTTAACTTGTTTGTAAAAGTTACCTGCTGAGTGGAGCTGTGTAACAGGAAAACTCAGTATTTCTTTTGAGTGTCCTTCTGTTGTTTAGCCTATTTAAATTTGTAGAAATTATGAACTGTTAAAGTAGGTTTGGGACCTACTGGTCAGAGGTCTAGTCTAGTATTTCAGCTCGCACTGTGTGTGTCAGGGTGTGTGTAGGTTGAGTATGTGAATGTGAATGTGTGTGTTTTGGAAAAGCGCCCAACAGTCTTACTGGGAAAGGAGTTAGAGATACAGACAAATAAATTTAACTTTTAAGAATTCTTGAGGTTAAAACTCTCTAATTCTTCTTTCAGTCCTTGAGATATTAAGTATTCTGTGCCCTCATAGAACTTTATAAATATCTTTATTATGCAATTTGCCACATACTTTTCTCCTCAGCTAAATTATAATACCTTTATTATGAATTTCTCTTCTAGTTATGATGCTATAAAGGGCATACTGTATCAGGTATGTTTGGATTATAGTAAGTTCTAATTGAATAAGCAAAAAAAAAAAAAATGACCCAGTAGTTTAGCATCTCATGCCATAACTTTTACAAAACCATACACTCCCATGTGAGCATGGAAGCAGCCAGGATTTTTAGAATAAGTGTAGGAATATACTAACCTGTTTATGAGTATGGTGTATGGATGTTGCTGGCAGCAAGTATAGATCTTCAGGTCCTACCCTTTTTAGTCTACACTATTCAATAATGAATAATACTAGGACCAAGAATCCAAGATAAAAAGATGTCCAGCTGTTGTATTTGATTAATGAAATAGCGAAGCATATAGTGTTGAGTTTAGCAGGGTAGAAAAATAATTGTCATAATACATGGTGAATTTACAGATATGAAGAAGCCATAGTTCATTGACCATTAATAATTTCAAAGTTAGTTACTGTAGAAAGTATTTTTTAGAAAAGGTTTTGTTTCATATTATTTATATTTTAATTAATTAATGTATGTATGTATGTATCTATCTACTTATTTAGGAGGTTCAAAAGAATTAAGATATTCTTATAATTGGAATTAAACCCAAACACCTTACAACACCTCAGTAGGCTTTTCAAAATATGGCCCCTACTACTTATCTGACTTCTTCTCCAACTAAGATTTTCTACCTTCATTTTTTTTTCCCAGCTACACTGAAAATCAGGCATCTGTCTACTCCTCATCTAGATAAGCTCATTTTTATTCCACTAGTATGACTAAGTGTTCCCTCTGTCTACAGCACTCTTTCCCAGGCCTTCACATGAAGTGACCTATCTCATTAATCAGTTCTCGGTTCAAATGTCATCTCCTCAGAGAAGGTAACTCTCCCTTTCTTCTCTTTCTATCCAATTATTCCCTCTGATATCTTTTATAGCACTCATCACTTTGAAATGATCTTATTTATGCATCTTCTTATGTACTTATATCTCTCTTCCAATAAGACAAGAAGCTTGTTTTTGTTGTTTCCAGATGTGTCTTTAGTATACATCACAGTGCCTGGCTTACAATAGATGCTAAAAAACTAGTTGTTGAATAAATGAATAATCATAGTGACTAAATAATCATATTTGCTTTCTTATATGCATATATCTTCACAAGGCACACTATTCATTTGATCTTTGTAGATCTGTCTTCCATAGAATTTTCTATGCAGCCTGAAATCTCCTAATTGTAATGCATACCAGGGAAATCAATGAGCTGAGGCCTTGGATTTAAAAATTAATGCCTTGCTACATCCAAATTATAGATACTAAGGTCTCAGAGTAATATAAACTAAGACAGAATTTTTTTAATCTTACAGAGTGTTAGAAAAGTTGAATGACCTATGGCTTAAGAAATCTGATGGGAATGAGAATATATCTCAATTTAACACTAACTCAGTTGAATAAACTTTCTAAAGATTTTATTTAATGTAAACGAAGCTTCTCTGAATATCTCTTACTTCCATGATATCTGCCACTTACAATCAACAACAATGAGAACAGCTTTATATGGCGAGAAAAATACAAGATAAAGAGGATACATTACTTCATTCTTTGTAAGACCCCGTACTATTTAAGCTTTGTGAGTTTATGATCTTTCATTTCTAACAATATTATGGAAGGATCTGAGCTTTAATATATATGATGGTACTGGAGCTCTTGCCCTATGTCCAATGACATCAGTTCAGGAAACTCCTATTATCACTCCCTCAACACACACAAACACACACACACACACACACACACACAGAAAAATGAAATATCGAGATATAAGCATCAATGGTTCTTTTCACACATCAGAGACTATTGATTGTCTTAATGTGAATCAGATCTTGATTCTAATGCACCTGTGTGTCCACACTCACCATGCTTTCCTCATTTAATATTAATAAATATGTGTTTACTAAGTATATAAGGAACTATGCCAGAATATTTTTATATATTAACTCAGTTGATAAATTTAATTCATATTAGAGCACTGAAAGGGAACAAACATCATAATTATTTGACAAAGAAGTAAACAGGCTTAGGAAAGGTTACATAACTTGCTTAATGTCATAGCTATTATCTAGAGAAGAAGCATCTCTCTTATCCCAAGATAATGCTCTTCTGATGATAGGAGGTATTCTTTGCTGAAGAATGGCTATTGCTAACTCATGAGTAATTTGAACTTGAGATAAAAACTCACATTGTTTCTCTTACCTTTTGAGTCATTGAAGGAACATATATCACTGTGTTTTTTGATGTGACTATGTGACTAATGAAATGTTACAAACATCACTTTGAAAGTGAAAACTTTAATTTTCACCCCATCAATAAATGGACAAAGGAATAGAAACTTTTCAATAGAAAACAGAATAATGGCCAGTAAACATATAAAAAAAATTCTCAATGTCTCTAATCATTAGAGAAATGCAAATCAAAACCACAATGAGACACCACCTAACCCCAGTGAGATTGGCCTCTCTCAAAAAGTCCCAAAACAACAAATGCTGGTGAGGTTGTGGAGAGACAGGAACACTCTTACACTGCTGATGGGACTGCAAATTAGTGAAACCTCTGTGGAAAAAAAATTTGCAGATACCTCAAAGAGCTAAAAATAGAAATACCATTCGATCCAGCAATAGCACTATTAGGCATCTACCCAAAAGAGCATAAGACATTCTATAATAAAGACATCTGCACCCAAATATTTATGGCAGCACAATTCATCATTGCAAGGATGTGGAAACAACACAAGGTCCCATCAATTCATGAGTGGTCCCGTCAATTCATGAGTGGTTATTTGTATATGTTTACAATGGAATATTACTCAATTATATATATATTAAAAAAAACGATGGTGATCTAGCG
>CAUYRT010102274.1:0-87126 GCA_963574885.1 Lepilemur ruficaudatus
TTAGGTGATTTCATCGTGCAAACACCATGGAGTGTATTTATACAAACGTAGATATTACAGCCTACTAGCCTAGATGGTAGAGCCTATTGCTCCTAGGCTACAAACCTGTACAGCATGTTACTGTTCTAAGTACTGTAGGCAGTTTTAACAGAGTGTTAAGTATTTGTATATCTAAATATATCTAAACATAGAAAAAGTATAGTAAGTACACAGTGTTATAATCTTACGGGATCATTGTTGTATATGTGGCCCATTGTTGACCAAAATGTCACTATGTGGTGCATGACTATACTCACGTCTTTTCCCATCTGTCTCCCCTGAATTGACTGAAAACTTACTTATTTATCCCTTGCCAATTTATCTCTGTAGCCTAGGGCTTACTTTAGGGTAAGGTACAGAACAGGCACTAAATAAACACTTGAGGAAGGAAGGGAGGGAGGGAAGAAGAAAACAGAAGGAAGAAAAGGCAGAAGAAGTGATGTAAAAATATGAATTGAGATGTAAATTATCTATGTCCTGGATGACACGGCATTATCATTAAAACACACTGTGTATTTTCATCTTGGTAATTTATTCCAGATTAAGAGGGTTTAATTAAATTTTAAAATTACTGAACTGTAGTGCTTTAAATAGTTTTGAGAAAACAAGCAATTCAGTGTCACTTAAGCAGTACAATACAGCATTTTATATTTGGATTAATTGTGACTATGTTTAACACATGCAGAGAAAACCCAAACTGGAGAAATCCTAGAGCAGGGGTTTCCAAAGTGTGGTTCCTGACCAGCAGCAACACTACCACTAGGGAATAAGTTAGAATGCAAACTCACACTCCCTGCCCCAAACCCACTGAACCAGAAATTCTGGGGGTGGGGTCCAGCACTCTGTGTTTTAGGAAGCCTGTCCATGCCCCACTTCCTTACTTGGTGATTCTGATGCCCACTAAAGGTTGAGTATCACTGGCTTAGAAACATTAGCTAGAGTAAAGAGATTGAAACGTCATTGTTTAAATAGATCTGCTTGGACCTGCCCACTCTGCAAACAGATCCCAGAGTAAGAAGCCTTAGTGCCACTGAATGGGGAAGATGTCTTTGAACCAACCTTATTAAGTTCTATGAGCCAGGCCAGATGACAAGATGAAGAGGAGAGAGAGAAGATGAAGGCTGGATAAAATAGATTTCAGTGCACAAAATATTAAGAAACTGGCTCAAGAATCTATGCTAGATCTAAAACTAAAAAGTCATACAGAAAATTCCAGATGTGCTGGACAATAGAACCACAGATCCTTGACAAGCTGACTTGGCATTATCCTGAAGTGACATGGGGCCCACCATCCCCCCAGAACTAGGATTGGAATTCCCACAAAGAGTCCTGGAAACTTCCTTTCCACCTTTGTCTTGTCAACTTGGCTGAACAAGCTGATTGAGCAAAGCCATATTGCGCTAAAGTTGAAATGTTTATTCTGAAAAGAAAAATAAGATTTTGATAAAAAATTAAAAAATGAAGCTACTTGAAGTTGTGAGAAGGTTATTTGCCACTTCTCAGGGTGTAAAGATTTCCAGTTTACCACTAGCATAGTTCCATCTCCCCAGGTGCTGTTCATTTGTCCTTGATTGGACATTATGAATCACAAGAAGAAAACTACTCCCTTGCATGAATCACTGCCCCTATTTCCCTTTCTGTTTCTGGTTCAATTGAGACTTTGTCTATCTACCCACAATAAAGTTAGCATGGCTTTGTTAACTATTTACAAAGTTTTATTATCTAAGGAAGATGAAGCCCAGAGTGTAAGTATGATCTATGATATCTACCAAAGCTAAAGAAAGTTAGGGTTATACAGACTTACTCTCAAATAAAAGGATTCTGTCTTATCACTAACAGCATGAGAAACATGTACCTCGCCATTGGGATTCTAATAAATGTACACCATGTGCCTCTTCTCTATTTCAAAGATAAAAAGGAAATTTCAAGTAAAACATTAATAATATTTTAGAATGTAATTACAAATTTAAATGTTACTTTTAATACTATGGAGAATAAATCCTTATAAAGCAGAGTGTTATCTACTAAAGTGGAATACTCTAGCTTTGTCTCCATTTTTTGAAAAGACTCATTCCTTTCAAAGCCATGAACAGGCCAGGTGTGGTGGCTCACGCCTGTAATCCTAGCACTCTGGGAGGCCGAGGCAGGAGGATCGTTTGAGCTCAGGAGTTCAAGACCAGCGTACGCAAGAGCAAAACCCCATCTCTACTAAAAATAGAAAGAAATTAGCTGGAAAATTAAAATTTTTTGAAAAAATTAGCCAGGCATGGTGGCGCATGCCTGTAGTTCCAGCTACTCAGGAGGCTGAGGCAGGAGGATCGCTTGACCCCAGGAGGTGGAGGTTGCTGTGAGCTAAGGCTGATGCCACGGCACTCTAGCCCAGGCAACAGAGTGAAACTCTGTCTCAAAGAAAAAAAAAAAAAGCCATGAACAGAACTTTAGTTTCTGAAGCCTTTGCATCTGCACCCTGAAATGTGGAGGACAGACACTGTTTTGTACCCACCTGTAAAGTGCTAAAGTAAACCCACCAGATTTCAAAGACGCTATTAATACTTAACTTAATAGAATCTTGTACCTTTAACAATAAAGATTAAAAAATGTAAATAGGAAAATAATTTTGACATATCAAGGACTTGGGTGAATAGGGAATTATTTATGGATGGTAAGGGGAAGCAAAGCTCTTTGGCCAGAGATTTAAGATCAAGGCTATCTTAATTTTCCTTTATTAAAATAAATTCACATACTGTGAAATTTCCCCCCTTAAAGCATACAATTTAGTGGTTCTTAGTATATTCACAAAGTTGGGCAATCATCATCACTATCTAATTACACAGTCTTTTGTTACCCCAAAAGAAATCCTGTGCCTATTGGCAGTCACTCCTTTCTCCCCAGCCCTTGGCAACCACTAATATATTTTCTATCTACTTTCAAGTCAATGGAATAACACAATGTGTGACCTTCTTGTCTCATTTCTTTCACTTAATTTTAATGTTTTTACAGTTCACTGATACTTTAGCATATATCATTGTGTCATTCCTTTTTATTGATGAATAATATTCTATTGTATGCATATATATATATATATATTTTTTTTTTTTTTTTGAGACAGAGTCTCACTCTGCTGCCCGGGCTAGAGTGAGTGCCATGGCATCAGCCTAGCTCACAGCAACCTCAAACTCCTGGGCTCAAGTGATCCTCCTGCCTCAGCCTCCCGAGTAGCTGGGACTATAGGCATGAGCCACCATGCCCGGCTAATTTTTTCTATATATTTTTAGTTGGCCAATTAATTTCTTTCTATTTATAGTAGAGACGAGGTCTCGCTCTTGCCCAGGCTGGTTTCGAACTCCTGACCTTGAGCAATCCGCCCGCCTCGGCCTCCCAGAGTGCTAGGATTACAGGCGTGAGCCACGGCGCCCGGCCATTGCATATATATTATTTTTAATCCATTCATCAGTCGGTAGACATTCAGGTTGTTCCTGCTTTGGTTCCTGGCTATTGTGAAAAATGCTGCTATGAACATTAGTGTACAGTTAGCCTTTATTATTCCCGGTTCTGCATCCTCAGATTCAACCAACCACTGATGAAAAATATTCAAAGAGAAAAAATTAACAATGGCACATTAAAAATAATATAAGTAAAAAATAGAGTATAACAGCTATTAACACAGCATTTACATTGTATTAGGTATTATAAGTAATCTAGAGATGATTTAAAGTATATGAGAGGATGTGCATAGATTACATGCAAATACTACACCATTTTACATCAGGGACTTGAGCATCCCAGGATTTTGATATCTGTGGTGGGTGGGGGATGTCCTGGAACCAATCTCTTGAGGATATAGAGGGACAACTATAGAAGTTTTTGGGTGGACGTATGGTTTCATTTCCCTTTAATATGAACTTTGGACTGGAGTTGCTGGGTCATATGGCAGGTAATTCCATATTTAACTTTTTAAGGAACTGCCAAACTGTTTTTCAAAGTGGTTGTACCATTTTATATTTCCACTAGTAATGTATGAGGGTTACAATTTTTCTACATCCTCCTCAACTTTTATTATCTGTCTTTTTTACTATAGCATACTAGTGAATATAAAGTGTTATTTCACTGTGGTTTTGATTCATATTTCTCTGATAGCTAGTGTGATGTTGATCATCTTTTTCTTGCACTTATTTTGTTTGTATATCTTCTTTGGAGAAATACCTATTTAAATTTTTGTCCATTTCAAAATTGGGTAATTTGTCTTTTTTCTATTGAGTTGTAAGAAATTTTTGTGTATTCTGTTCTTTTTTTATATTATTTAACACCACAGTGAGTTGGGAATATACATTCTGAATACTAGACCTTTATCATATATACAACTTGTAATATTTTCAATCATACCATGGGTTGCTTTTTCAGTCTCTTGACAGTGTCTTTTAAAGGGCAAAGTTTTCAAATGAAATTCAGTTTATCTGTTTTTTCATTGGTAGCTTGTGCTTTTGGGCTAAATCTAACAGTGGAAGGATTGATTCAAGGCGGGGGGATCCCATCACCTGAGAGCTTCTGAGGGCTCATGAAAGCTCTTACCATAGATCTTAGCAACCTCAGCATGTTGCTTTTTTTTTTCCTTAAGTTGAGAACTTTCACCTTTTCACATGAAGGAGAAAAGGGAATTCTTGAACACATTTGGTAGTAATGTAAATTAGTACAGCCATTATGGAAAACAGTATGGAGTTTCCTCAAAATACTAGAAATAGAACTACCATATGATCCATCAATCCCATTACTGGGTATATATCCAAAGCAAGTGAAATCAGTATGTCAAAGAGAAATCTGCACCTCCATGTTCACTGTGGCATTATTCACAATAGCCAAGATATTGAGTCAGCCTAAGTGTTCATCAACAGATGAATAAATAAAGAAAATGTGGTGTATATTCATAATGGAATACTATTCAGCCATAAAAAGAAGGAAATCCTGTCATTTGTGGCAACCTTAAGATGTGGCATCATCTTAAGTAAAATAAGCCAGACACAGAAAGACATATGAGTGCATGATCTCACTCATATGGAGAATATAAAAAAGTTGATATTGTAGAAGTAGAAAAGTAGAAAGGTGGTGACCAGGGGCTGGGACAGTTGGGGAGAAGGAGTTGGGGAGATATTGGTCAAAGGATACAAAATTTCAGTTACACAGGAGGAGTAAGTTCAAGAGATCTATTGCACAACACGGAGGCTACGGTTAGCAACAATAGACAGATGTTCCTTGACTTACAATGGGATTATATCCCAATAAACCCATTGTAAATTAAAAAAATCATAAGTCAAATCCTCATAAGTCAAATATCATCTGTATTATATTCCTGAAAAATGCTAAAAGAGTGGATATTAAGTGTTCTCACCACAAAATAACTATGTGAAGTAATACATATATGTTAATAAGCTAGATTTAGTCATTCCACAGTACATATACATTTTAAAACATCAGGTTGTACATGATAAGTACCTATAATTTTATCTGTCAATTAAAAATAAAATTATAAAAAGAAAAATAAAAGGTAGCCACAAATAAGAGCCAACATGAGTGAGTGTCCCACTAAGGGGGACAGGAGAGTGTCATGGGCAGATTACTATGTGTTTGGACAAATGAAGTAGGTTTTATTGAAACTAGAAGGCCAAATGTGAGCCTTGAAGGACAGGCAGGACTCAGTTAAGTGAAAAGGGATGAGGACGGTGTCCTAAGGAGACTGTCCTGCATATACAAAGATCTGGAGATGGAATTCACATTTATACCTGAGAAGCCAGTTTTCAGAATATAAGTTTTAAGTTGGGAGCAATGGGAGGTAAATTTAGAGAGGGATATCAAGGCCATGTTATTAGAGGGCTTTAAGTATCAGTTTAAAGAATGTGGACTTTATGCTGTAGACAGTGAGGAGTCATTAAAAGTTACTGAGTAAGAAAGTGACAGCTGCAAGATGACATTTAAAATATGTCAGTATAGAAACTATGTGAAAAATGGAATCTAAGTCCCCCTGTGACAAATGGGGAGCAGATTTCAGGTGTGGAAAGTGACTGGACCTTAGAAGTTGAGTGTGGAGGAAAGGGGATGGGTGGGTGGGCTCAGGAACCAGACAAAATCCAGGCTAAACATCAATTCAAAGGGGCAGCCAGAGAAAAGATTCCTGGATTTATGATCAGTGTTCTGCCAAAGTGTGGACACTTGGTCCAGGGTGATGAAAACGCACTCAGTAGTGACAGCACTGGGAATGGAAAGCAAGTGGCACAGTTTGGAGACTCTGGGAAAGAATTTAGGGTAGAATGTAAAAATTGTGGAATTTAAGCTCATTTACTTGCTACGGAGGGTGAAGGAAAAAGAATGGGTTAGAGATTATTTCAAAGCTTGGCCTTACAGGAAGAAAAGTGAGTGGTGTGACTGTAAGATGTAAGGGAATCCAGAGAAATACCTGCTTTGGCGTAAAAATGAGTAGTTTAGTGGATGATTTTATGGTGAGGGCTTTCCGGGTTGTAGGAGATGTGAGACCAAAACTTGGAGAAGACAAAACTGAAAATGAGGCCTGGGGATCCACCTGCAGAGTCATAATAAAAACGCTGTCTCCACAGAACAAGAGAATAGGAAGCTAAGAGCACAAACTCATGCAATATAAAAGAGATTTTAAAATGACAAGGAGTTAATTTGTTTTCCAAACACTGAATTGTAATGTAATGAGGGGTTAGGGTGTGACACCTCCAGGACTGACTGCTAGAGTCAGGAATGGGGCACCACACTGAGGAAGCAAACCCATCTCACACACAGAGATTATCACCTGTGCTCAGAGGGGGTGTTTTGTTCCAAGTACCGAGAAGCAGAGATGGTTGACATTTTCTGACTACCCCAAGAAAGATGAGTTTCTATTCTTCTCTGTTCACATTTTAAAAATCATTTTAGGAAATATTTATTTCATTTCCATGATATTTTCTTCTTACTGTGCAGAGATATTAGTTTGGCAGCTAAAGCATTTTTCCTGAACAGAAGCAAATGTCAAGTCTGGCTCTAGTCAACAGGCACAGCCAAAGGGTTAGCTTTGAATTTCATAACACAAGGAAATCTTGTAAAATTTCTAGCATGAAAGAAGTACCAAAATTGTCATGGTTATAACTGAACTTGGCAAGATTGGTAGAGGTTTTGCTGTCAAGGCCTTACTTTACAAAGGAAATTGAAAGTTCAGAATAATAAGGACAGGAAGTGCAGAAATGAGTTTTCTCCAATATTGTATACAAATGATAATGATGATATACAAAATTTTATAGTAATAACTTTTTACTGCCTTGTTATTTATGAATAAGCTTCCAAAGAATTTGTAACATAAAGCTATAAAATTATAGAGTTCTTCAAATCACTGAGTACCAAAGTCTAAGCATGCCTCCCTACCAACCAGCCTTCATTTTTCTGAAATCGAAAGAAAAAAATATTATTTTTTAAAAATCCAGTTGCTAATGTGGAACAGATAATTGCTTACTCAAGATTCTTGGGGGCAGATAACAAAGGCTGGTAGACGGCAGCTTCTCACGAAATGTTTGGGGACAAATAAATGATTATTGTGAGTGGTGAGCTCAGTGCTTCCTCCCTCTCTTGTGACAAAATTTTGATTGGATCTGTTAAAACCAATTTATTAACGTTTTTCATGGGTCAGAATTCACTTATATTCACAGATTCTGAAATGCATTTCGCTGTTATGTTTTGATACACACACACACACACACACACACACACACACACACACACTACAAGATGCGGTTCCATGTTGCAGTTTCTGTGGAAGGTACGATTGAATGTTACTGAAGAGGCAGAAATTGTCAACTTGCTCAAGAATGCAACTGACATTATTTTCAAGAAATACTAGGCATTGTTACATGGCAAGCCTTGAAAGTTAATTCAAAACAGAGATCTAAACATAATGCATAAGAACATTTGACAAAACTTAGAGAATAAGCCAAATGAGGGCCTTCCTTCACCAAGGGCTAATGAAGTTATTATTGTTCTGTTTGGCAAATGACAATAACTTTAAAATGTGAGAAGACCTTTAGAACTGCCTAGTTAGATTTTCTCTAATACCTACAATCATCTTGAAGAATATATGCTTCTCTAGTGTCTTTATAGAGTTGGTTTTACTTCTATTCTTGACAGAGTAATCTCCTTATTTCATCATAGCAATTTGGGATGGTGCTTGGTAGATTCAAGAGTAATATTCATCCTTCCAGCCAAGTATGCAGAGAAGATGGTTTAGAGAAAGAAGATATCACTACTTACTAACAGCATCTCCCAAAGATGGAAAGAAATGCTAAGTTCCTTTTTCAGGGGAAGAGCAGCCAAATCCCTGCTCACAGCTCAAGTTTTCCTTCATTCATTGCGTCCAAATATTTTAATATACCCTATCAAGAGTTTAACATGCTAATAGGGAGAGGAAATATAATCATGAGGTTTCAATGAAATCAGAAGCCACTAAATATTCCTATAAGTTATTAGGTTTAATAATTCAGAGAGAGGAGCCCCAAATACCCTCATGGTTCATTGACATCCACTGAAAATTGAGAATCTTTTCCTCTCTGCCAGCCCCACTCCTCTTACGTGTACTCAGCCCAACTCCTTGAAGATTGGTGATCTCATGGGGACATTTGCATTTATGTTCTCTTTATAAGACAACAAAAAACATTTTAAATATAATCCCTCCCTCAAAATTTCCCATCGCAACCTCACATTTCAATGACACATTTATTCACTTCCCAGTCTATACAAGCTATTTCTGTCCTGTAATCTTTTAACTTGTGTGCTTTTTATCCTGTTATTTCATTTTTCCCTTCTAGCATCTTCAATTCACTTAATCTATTATAATAGCCTAAGAAAGCAAAGCATTTTTGATACTTTCGTAAGTATTTTCCTGGTTAAAAAAACAAGCAGAGTTGCATTTATTTTCACATTTTATTTACAATTTTCTTGAAGCTATTTTTCTCCTGAATGCCATATCATCTCCCTTATTTCTCTCTGTTGCCCTTGCTTTGCTGATCACATAGTTAACATACAAACCAGAATCAAGTGACACATTTGTGCTTCTTGCCAAGAGGGAATAATAGGGACCAGATTTACTTTTTATGCCTGAAAAATCAAAAAAAAAGGACAGCAAAAAAATGGATTGCTGAATGAAACAACAATTTATGGGACGCTAGACATTAAGCAATGAAGAACAGTGATATGTGAGAGAGGGGATACAAGCAAGGTGAGCCCTCCAATTGCCCAAGCTTACTGCATTGAGAGAGCTTCTAGGTCATGGTGCAGGAAGGGAACCCAGGTGACATCTAGCAGACTCCCTAAGTGGTAGAGGCAGAGTTGAGAGTCCAGGGAGACCAGATAGTTAGAGTTAGGACAAAATAACAGAGGGAATAAGTCTGCACATAAAGAAAGCTCAGAAGATCTCAGGGAAGGTTAACCTTGAGAATTCAGCTTAGTACTGATCAGTGCATATATGTAAGAAAACCACCTAAGGCCAAGGAAAGAACTATCTGAAAAAAATTACAGTTTGGGGCACTCATACAGGAATAGTGCCTGTTCACATAAGCCACACTGGAAAACCTCAAGATTTATGGAGCATTATGCGGAGCACACACAAGGATCTTGCCTCAGTAGTAGGGATTAATTAGACCTAAACTGAGCACTCCTCCAGGCCCAACTAAAAAGTCTTAAAAGCAAGAAAGAAAGAAACTGTAACTTCACTATGCCTCAGGACAAATCTCAAGAAATTTGTAGGGATTCAAATATCTGACACCTAACAAGGTACTATTCACAATGTCTGATATCAATCAAAAATTACCAGACAAGGAGAAGGACTTTAGCAAGATAATAGAATAGGGGACTCAGAACTCTCCCTCCACCCCAAGATGCAGCAAATAAACAGCTACATATGGATGAATTCCCTCTGAGAAAAATCTAGAAACTAGTTAAGAGACTCCTATATACTGGGCAACTGGAAAAATTCCCATTTCAAAACAGGTTGGAAAAGTTAAGACATATTCTTAACATAAATCCCACTCTCAGCACATTATACAATCAAAGGGGAATCCCCATCTTTCAGCTTTTTCCTAAGAAGTGAAGAATTTGGACCACACTTCTAGTGCCCCAAGTTTTACAGTTGCTACCAGAGGAATTGACTCTTAACTTGCCTATTTCTGGAAGCTAACGGGACCCAGCATTTACTAGTCCCCTGGGATGGTAGAGAACAGAAGCAGCTTTAAATGGGCACTCAAGCACTTCCCATGCCTCTTCCCCCTAGCTTGGCACACAGTGAGTAGTCAACAACGCCTCATTCCCAGATTTTTCTGAGGGGTTAGACTGCACATCAAAAGCCCTGACTTTTCCAACTGCTGCCAAAGGGCTTGGCTTCTAACTAGCTTGCATCTGGAAGTTAACAGGGAAGGTCATCACTAGTCTCCTAGGAGTTTAAATGAGTGTGTGGACACATCTCATGGCTCCTCCTCCCAGCTCACTCCAGCAAAGAAACCAAGCTTCCAGCTTCTCCCTGGAAGGAGTTGGACTACGCAACAAGTGCCCTGAATTTTCCATTTGCTGCCTGAGAATTTGGCTACTAACTCATCTATTCTGTAAGCTGACAGAGCCCCATATTCCCTAGTTACCTGGGATCTCCAGAAAATAAACCCATGATTTTGAATGGCTTTGCAGGCTTTTCCCATGACTCCTCCTTCCAACTCTCTTTAGTAATAAAACCCAGCTCTCAATTTCTCTCTGGAAGGGATTATACTACACATCTAGTACCTTGACTTTTTCAGCTTCTACCCAAGGATCTGGCTCCTAACTTTCCTGTTTCTTGGAGCTGACAGGACAGGGCATCTCTAGTCCCTGGGAGTTTAAATGAGTGTGTGGATACTTTCCACAGCTCCTCCCCGCAGGTCACTCTAGAAATAAAACCAAACCTCCAACTTCTCCCTAGAAGGAATTGGGCTACCAATCTAGATCTCCAACTTTTCTAATTGCTGCCATAGGAACTGGCCTCTAACTTAAATACATCTGAGAGCTGAAGGGCTCAGCATTTGCTAGAGCCCTGGGCCAAGAGAGAGTAAAGTAACAATTTGGACGGGCCTGCTGTCTGAAGGAGCATACAGGCATTTGCCACAGCTCCTCTCCCTGGTGAAGGGGAAAGCAAATGGGTGATAAACTCCAGCTCCCAGCTTCCTCCTAAGGAGAGAAGAAATTCGACCACACATCTAGTACACCAATTATTTCAGCTGCTACTAGAGGAACTGGCTTCTATTTTGCCTGTCTCAGGGCAATCATGGAATTTAGCATATTCTAATCTCCTGGGGGCCATTAAGAAAAAAGATGGCAATTTGGAAGCACAATTGTTTGAAAAGGCTCTCTGGCCAGGCTGATTGGTGAAGATGGACTCTTATATAACACCAGTCTATAATGACTAGGAGAGATGGATGTTTTGTCAAATGTGCAGAAACAAACACAGAGAGTCAAGGACAATGAAGAAACGTGAAAGTATGTTCCAAATAAACAAAGTAGATAAATCTCCTAAAACCAATTTGAATGAAATGGAGATATGTGAATTACCCCACAGAGAATTCAAACTGTCAATCATAAAGATGCTCTCTGAAGTCAGGTAGAGCAATGCATGAACAAAGCGAGAATCTCAACAAGAGAAAGAAACAAGCAGGACTAAAGCAAGCTAAAAAGCTTCTGCACAAAAAGAAAATAATCAAAATGAGAAAGCAACCTACAGAATGGGAGAAAATATTTTTTCTTTTTTTGAAACCTGACAGGTATAGGGTTTAATGGAATTTTTTTTTTTATTTCAGGGTATTATGAGGGTACAAACACAAACATTTTGGTTACATTTTATGTCTTTGCCTCTCCCTAGTGAGGGTTAGAGGCATTCCCTTCACCTCTACAATGCTCACTGTGTCCTTTAGTTGTGAGTTTACCCCTCCACCCCCAATCCCTGGACAATATTACTACCATTTGAGTACCATAGTGTTAATCAGTCAGTATCAATTTGATGGCAAGTACAAGTGGAGCCCATTCTTCCGATCTTGTGTTACCTCACTTCGGATAATGAGCTCAAGCTCAATCCAAGAAAATATAAGAGGTGCTAGATCACTCTCGTTTCTTATAATTGAGTAATATTCCATTGTATACATATATTGTATACATATACCAAATTTTAATAATCCACTCATGAATTGATGGGCACTTGGGTTATTTCTACATCCTTGCAATAGTGAATTGTATTTTTAATCTCTATTTCTGATAAGGGGCTTAATATACAAAATATATAAGGAACTGAAAAAACTCACTAGTAAATATAATAATACCTGATTTAAAAATGGGCAAAGGATCTAAATAGACTCTTCTCCAAAGAAGACATACAGATAGCCAATAGTTATATGAAAAGGTGCTCAATATCATTCATCAGCCAGGAAATGCAAATCAAAATGACAGTGAATATCATTTCACATCTGCTAGGATGGCTATTATCAAAAAGACAAAAAAAAATAGCTGTTGGTGAAAATATTGGGAAAACATTTTAGAGTACTACTGGTAAGATTGTAAATTGGTAGAACTATTAAGGAAAAAATGGAGGCTCCTCAAAAAATTAAAAATAGAAATACTACATGATCATGTAGCCTCTCTTTTGCATATATATCCAAAGGAAATGAAATCAATATCTGTACTCCCATGTTTATTGCTGTATTATTCACAATAACAAAGATGTGGAATCAACCTAATTATCAACAAATGAATTCACAAAGAAATTTTTGCATATGCGTGTGTACATACATATACATTAAAATATTATTCAGCTTTAAAAAAAGAAGGAATTCTGCTATTAATGACAACATGGATGAACTTGGAGGATATTGTGCTAAGTGAAATAATTTAAAAACAGAAATAAAAATACTGCATAATTTCACTTATATGTGGAATCTACAAAAAGCCAAATTCATAAGAGCAGAGAGTAGAATGGTTGTCATCAGGAGTGGAGAATGAGGATATGTTGGTCAAAGGGTACAGAGTTTTAGTTGTGCCCTTTGTAGAATGAATAAATTCCAGAGGCTTAATGTACATCATGGGAACTATCATTAATAAACTGTATTGCATACTTGAAAAATTTGCAGAGGGAGCAGATCTTAGAAGCTCTCACCATAAGGAAAAAAATGGAGAAGATAACTGTGAAGAGATGGATTTGTTAATTAGCTGGACTGCAGTAATCAGTGCACTCTGTATATGTACACCAAAACATCACGCTGCACACTTTAAATAGAAATAATTTCAATAATTTGTTAAATTACTAGACATGCGAAGAAGCCAGAAAATATGACTATAATAAAGAGATAATCAATTAAAATGGACTAAGATACAATACAGATAATAGAACAGAAAGCAAGGATGTTAAAACAATTTTTAAAACTATTTCATATATTCAAAAGTTAACTAGAAACATAGAAAATATAAACAAAAAACTCAAATTGAACTTGTTAGATGAAAATTACAATGTATGAAGCTAAAAATTTACTGCATAAGTTCATGGAAAATTAGAAATTACAAAACAAAAGATTAGTGAACATGAAAACATATAAATAGAAACTATCCACAGTGAAACACAGATAGAAAAGAAAAATTAAATAGAGCAAATGAGCTGTGGGAAAACTATAAGTTGCTTAATATCATGTCTTTTGAGTCCCCAAAGGAAGAAAAAGAAAAAGAAAAAAACTATTTGAAAAAATAATGGTCACTTTTTCCCCCAAATTTGCTGAACATTGTAAACCCCACAGATCTAAGAATCTTAACAAATTCCAAGCACAGGAAGAATGAAGAAAACTACACCAAGGAACATCATAATCAAATTGTTCAAAATAAGTGCAAAAGAGAGCATCATAAAAACAGTCAGAAAAAAAGACAAGTTACATACAGAAGAATAAACATAGGGACACCAGTAAATTTTTGCTAAAAAAAAATACAGGTGAGAATACAATGGAGACATATTTTTAAAGTCCTGAAAAAAATGACTGCCAACTGAGAATTCTATGCCCAGTGAAAATATATTTCAAAAACAAAGATAGAATAAAGACTTTTAAGACATAAAAAGATAAAAGAATTCCTTACTATAAGATTTTCACTACGAGAATTGTTAAAGGATTTCTACCAGGTAGTAGTAAAATGATACTGGGTGTAAATATAGATCTATGTAAAGGAATAAAGAACATTAGAAAAATGTTAGCTACATGAGTAAATATGTAAGATATTTTTCTTATTATTTAAATCTCTTTAAGAAAAAATTGGCTGTTTAAACAAAAATAAAAACAATGCAGTATGTTCTTCATAACATATATAAAAGTAAAATTTATAACAATAATAGTACAAAGGAAAGAGGCGAGAAATGTAAATGTACTGTAAGGTTCTTATACTACACATGAAGTGGCATAACATTACTTGAAGGTTGACTGTGATAAGTTAAGGATGCACATAATAAACATTAAAGCAACCACTAAAATAATAAAACAAGGAGATATAGCTAATAAGTGAAGAAAAATATAAAATGGAATCATAAAAAATTCAATAAATACAAAAGGAAGAACAAAAGAAAGGAAAAAAGAATATATGGGACAAAAAGAGAACAAATATTAATATTACAGAGATTTAAACCTCACCATATCCATAATCATATTAAATGTAACTGATGTAAATACTCCTATTAAAAGGAACAGATTGTCAGAATGGATAAAAAAGCATCACTCAGTTATTCACTGCCTACAAAAAAATGCACTTTAAATGTAAAAACACTAATAGGTTAGAAAGTAAAAGGATGAAAAAATATATGCCACGCTAACACTAGTCAAAAGAAAGCTGGAGTTGCTGTACTGACATCAGATAAAATAGATTTCAGAGCAAAATATATTACCAGAGATAAAACGTCATTTCACAATGGCAATCAAGTCATCAAGAAAGACATAAGAATGCTAAACATTTACGCACCTAATACAAAATTGCAAAATATAAGGAGTAAAAATTTCAAGGAGAAATAGAAAAATGCCAAATTGTCTTGGAAACTTCAACATTTCCCTCTCAATAATTGTTAGAACCATTAAACAGAAAACCAGTAAATGACATAGAATATTTAAGCAACATAATCAACCAACTTGACTTAATTGACATTTATAGGATATTTTACCTAACAACAGAAGGATATACACCTTTTCCAAGGGCACAGGGAACGTTTAGTAAAACAGGCCATACTATGAGCCATAAAAGAAGTCTCAATACATTTAATAGGATGCAAGTAATACAAAGTATGTTCTGTAACCACAATAGAATTAAATTAGAAATGAATAGCAGAAAGCCCTGTGGAAAATTTCCAAGTATTTGTAAACTAAATACCACACTTCTAAATAACACACTGGTTACAGAGGAAATTACAAGGTAAATTAGAAAATATTTTATAACTGAAGTAAAATGACAAAAATAAAATCAAATCAGCGAGATACCACTAAACAGTGCTCAAAGGGAATTTTATAGCAACAAACAAACACCTATATTGGAAATGAGGAAAGTTCTCAAGTCAATAACTTCTGCTTTTACTTTAAGAAACTAGAAAAAGAAAAGCAAATTAAACATAAAGTAAACAGGAAAAAAGAATAACTAAGACCACAGTGGAAATCAATCAAATAGAAAATAGAGAAAATCATTGGAACCAAATAGTGTTTCTTTATGAAGATCAATAAAATTAATAAACCAATAGAAATACTTCTCAGGGGCAATATGAGGAAGGAGAGGATTATATCTACAGATTCTGCTGCTACCAAAAGCATCATAAGGGAAAATTATACACAATTTTAGGCCAATAAATTTGCCAGTGAAGATGAAATGGGCATATTACTTGAAGGACATGAACTGCCAGAGCTTACTCAGGAAAATAAAGATAACCTCAATGGTACCATTACTATTAGAGTTACTGAATTTGTAGTTTTAACCTTTCCCCACAATAAAATGTCAAACCTAATTGTTTAACAGTTCAGTTGCAGTCTACTAAATACTTAGGGAATCATTGAAAATATGTCACCAAAAGCATGATCCATAAAAAAAATTATAAATTGAAATTTGTTAAAATCAAAATAGTTTGCTTTCTTAGAGACACTGTTAAAAGAACGAAAACAGACAAGTCACAGACTGGGAGAAAATTTTTACAAATCATATATCAGATAAAGGATTGTATCGCGAATATATAAAGAACTCTTGAAACTCAATAATGAGAAGACAAATAATCCAGTTCAAAAATAATATACAAGGATAAAAGATTTAAGGAGACATATCATCAGAGGAGATATTCAGATGTCAAAAAAGTACCTAAAGAGATATTCAACATCACTAGTCATTAGGGAAATGCAAATTAAAACCAAACTGAGATACCACTACACTACTTAATCATGGTTAAAAAATTAATAACTTTTTTAAGAAAAAGTCTAAGCCAGGTGTTGTCAAGAATGTGGAGGAATTGAGGCTCTCATACACTGCTGGTGGGCACGTATAATGGTAAAACCACTTTGAAAACAGTTCAACAATTTTTTAAAAAGTTAAATGTGTATCTACCACATGATCCAGCCATTCTACTTGGAGATATTTACCCAAAAGAAATGAAAGTACATGTGCATACAAAGATTTGTGCATGAATGTTCATAGCAGTTTTATCTGTAATAGGCAAAAATTGTAAACGACCCAAATGAGTATAAAAAGTGACTGGATAAAAACACCGTGGTATAGCCATACAATGGAATAACACTCAGCGAGTGAAAGGACTGAGCTATCGATAAACACCTAACCTGAATGAATCTGGAAAAGATGATCCTGAGTGAAAGAAGTCAGTCAAAAGAGAACCTACCGGATGATCTCATCTATGTGATATTCTAGGAAATGCAAACTAATGTATAGTGACAGAAAGCAGATCCGTCCTTCCGGGGCATGGGGAAGAACGGGAAAAGCAGGAGTTTGGATGACAAAGGAGCGTGAGGCAGCTTTGGGGGATGGTCAATATGTTCACTGTCTTTATTGTGGAAATGACTTCACGGATGTGTATACATGTTCAAACTTATGAATTTGAATTGTTTAAATATGTGCAGGCTATTCTACATCAAGTAAATGTCAGCGAAGCTGTTAAATCAAGTGATAGAGCAAGCTACGGACTATGGTCATTCCCTCAAAAAGAGGAAATAAAACTGTTTTTAAAAAATGTGTTGCCCAAGGTGTGTTTCATAAAATTATGTCTGTGCTTTTGCACATGAGGACTATCAAAATGGGAATCTTCATTAACACAGTATTTAAAATTGTAACATGGCTAAAATAATCTCTCTCAAGTATTCTCTGAACATGCCGTCCAAACTGTCTAAGAGAAGCCACTCTCAATGGATGGAAAGTCTCCTATCATCTTGTCTCTCCCGGACTCACTGGGTCCACTCTGAATTAAAATGTGGCAGGCAAGGTGAGAACCGCAGATACGCCAGCTCCATAGTAAAGTCCCAAGTTTCGGTCTGCATAATTAACAGTGAGTTTTTGCTTGGGAAACAGATATAAATGGAAAATTCCTAACTGCTCCACATCAGCAAGTGTAATTTAGCAATGCTGAAATCTGTCTAAAAATCTGTTAACTTAAGTGCATAGGGTAGTCTCTGCCAGTTCTCTTTTTTTCCCTAACACAATGAAATTTTGTAGAATTGCACTCTAAAGTTCTCCTGAACCATAACTTACTATATTTTCATTGTTCCTCTGCTTAACTTAAGCCATATTTCTTGGTTATTTAATAACACAGATTAAAATATAATACACAATGAACTACACAACTAAATAGCCAAGAATGTAGTAATATTTAGAAAAATAGTATGTCAGTGACCTAAAGTGTTAGGATATTTCCTTGGTTTAGCATTATCATGAGTCAGCCAAGAACTTCTGCATACACAAAGGGACACAGGCAGATGGCATTTAACCTAACATGCAGCTAGTCTTGCAACCTCCTTTTACAGCTACAGTAGGCACTGAAATTGATAGAAATCCAGGGATATATGTGCAGGAATCTCAGAATTCAAAATATATGATAAATAAATAAATGCTCACTTTGGGATAGATTGGTTTATATTTAGAAAGAAAAAATAATGGTTTCATAAAATATGGTAATAAAATTTGCTATTCACTTATTGGGGATATCCAGAGCATGTTTAGTAACAAGCTTGTGGGGGAAAGAGGAGCATTTGCCAATTTCTGTGGTGTAAAACTTTCACCACGGCTGTTTTCAAGCTGATTTAACTGAACGTGAAGTTGGAAAGAGAAATGCACAATGGGCTCCCCTGAGCTTGACGACGAGTTGGTAGGTGCACCCCACTAGAAATAACTCACGTGTGAATACAGGTAACTCCAATCCCATAATAGATACAAACTAAGTTTTTAGGATATGTCTGTGTGTTTTATTCAACTCAGAGTCTTCAACTCTGAAGCTATCTTTTAACCTCTGACGATAGGTTTTCATCTGAAAAAAACCATCTTTAAGATGTAAGAGACAGTACCCAACATCATATATTTGAAACATCTTGAGATTGAGGTATTCAATAAATTTGCTTGTTCTTGAAGAGGAACCTTTATCTGTTCAAACATAATTCAAACTGAGTGCTTATTGTTAGTCCCCCAAAAGTGAAGAGGAAAGGAAACAAACAAGACACAACATTTTAATACTGATTGTAGACAAAAATTAACCCGAGGCAACCTGTTAGTAAAGAAGGAGGATGGTTAGGATAAAGTCAAACGCATCTCCCATCATAGACCTTGGGTGCCCCACCTCTGAGGAAGAGGTGTAGGTCTGTGTTTGCATTTTTGTTTTGAGGGAGTATTTGTCTTACAATAGCAGGAATTAATAAGGGAAGATAGAAACCATCTTTTTGTGGTGTTTTCCACAAAGAGAGACTTTCTTCCAAGCTTTATAAGGAGAACTAACAGAAAGAAATAAACTTATCAAACTGGAAGTTCAACAAAAGAGAAGAAAAACAAAGGCAGCAACACCTCTAGCATTTCAACACAAGTGTAGCAAAGAAATAATAAAAGGAGTAACGAAAGAGCAGACATATACCCAAGTTCTGAGTCTGACTGCAGCTGGAGCACTGAGGGGTCTGTGTCCCACTGCAGGGTCCTAATCGTGCAGCACAAAGGAAAAAGAACACAGTGAATTAACAGAAGGGGAGGGCAACAAACCAAACCAAACCATGTCATTCGTAAGGCAAGAGCATATACAATACATACACAGAACGTGTCCCCCCATCCCCTCCACCCCTAGTGACCATCAAACGACAAGAGACAGCAAGGAGCCATCGTTTGCTTTGAACATCTGTTTGATACTGGAAGCTATGGTTGTTTTCATGGAAGAAAGCCCAGAGCCAAATTTTCATACACCGCTATCCTTTGTTTTGTTTTGTATTGAAGTACCATTGATTTGAGCATGTAAACCACTGCATGTATCTCTGACACCCCAGAGCCCGTCCACATCTGGGAGCTCCAAGCACCTTCCATGCGGTGAGGAGAACTAAATGCAAGGGCACAAATGGGCCAGGGCAGGAGCATCTGGGAAGTCAGGCCAGTGGGAGCAAGACTGCGGGGCCTGGTGAACAATTGGCTTTCTCAGGCTAGGCACTGCAAATACAACACCTTAGATTTCAAGACACTCAGGTATTTTGTATTCATTCATCTTTACTACACCAAGGTGGTCACCAACAATATCACTTGTCTCTAAGACATGCCAAGGATTGATTGTACCCTGCGTCTTTTAAATACTGTACAAGAAATAGCACAAAGTATCAATAGTTACCAAGGCATCCGATTTCCCCCATTATTTCTCCTTCGAAATAAGAGGGGATAAACAGCTCTTCTGTAAACAGAACAAACAAGGACCTTTTTCAGGCAGGTTTTTTAAATTTCCTGCACAGAAATAAGTTCCAGGTGAATCAGGCATGAGGTTATCAGGCAGGCAACTGGTGGACAGCACAGACTTTGTGGTCAGCCATCTGCGATTCCAATCTAGCCCGTGTGGCTTTCCAGCCGTGTGACCCTGAGCATGCTGTTGATGTCCTCAGCCCCAACAGCCTTTTGCTTACTCTAAGTGTGGCCCAAAGACCAGTAGCGTCAGCATCTCTTGGGAACTTGTTGGAAAGGCATAAATTCAGGTTCTACCCCAGACTTTCCGACTCCGCACTATAGTCTCACAAGGTCCCCAGGTGATCGGTGGGTTCCCTAGATTTGAGAGGCCCTGAAAAGACTTACCGTAGCTTATAAGACAATTCATGGTGGCCGCAGCTATCTTCCAAACAGCTCCAACCTCTCCTCTTCTTCCTCACTTCATTGCTCACGCCTGCATCCTCCTCGATGCTCTTCCCCCACCCAGCTGCGTGGCTAGCGACCTCGCTTCTTTCACGCCTTGCTTCAAACGTCACCTCCTCAGAGAGGCTTCCCTGCTTCCCCACCTGATCTCAAGTGGCACGTCTTTATCACTCTTCATTTCCTTCCTTTACTCTTTTATTTTCTTCATAGCACTCATCTTTATCTATGATTTTATTATGAATCAGTTTATTTATTACTGCTTGTTGTTTGACCCTGGACTTAAACCTCTTAATGGCAGGGGCGGCTACATCCCTAGATTATAGGGATATGCCTGGAACTGTGCCTGGCACATGTGCTTACATAATATTTGTTGAATGAATGGATCTTTCTCTGGTTTTCTACAGAGATCCTATAAAGTACATCATAACCAGTTGATGAACAGCAGCTGCTCTTAACTGCTGCCACAACCACTCTGTCTACTAGTAATACTGGGGTCAATGCCCTACCTATGTGACAGATCCCATGTTAGCTCCTCCTGCACAGGTACCAGAATACAGTTTCACAACGTCCCTTCTAAGGTCTGGGTGTAGTCTTGTCTTCTGACCTAAATGCTCTAAAACATGATAACTGAAGTCCAGTGAGAACACTAACTGGACACGGTTTCTTAAACCAGTGCTTCTCAAACTTGAATGCACATACAGATATCTGGGACTATTGCTAAAATGCAGAGTCTGATTTAGAAGGTCTTGGGGTGTAGGCCTGAAACTCTGCATTTTGAAAAATCTCCAGGGAACACACATGCTGCTGGTCTGTAGACTACAGTTTGAACAACTAGGACTTGACTTAGATAAACAGTTCTTAAACTTTAATGTTCATCAGAATGATCTGAGGGGCTTATTAAAATACAGAATACTGACCTCTGACCTCAGAAATTCTGATTGAGTAGATGTGGAGTGGGGCCTGAGAATTTGTATTTCTAACAAGTTCCCAGGTGATGTTTCCAAGGCTGACCGTGGCACGACCCTTGGAGAATGACTTGGCTAGACTGTTGCTTTCAGTACTCAGCATGCAGAAAGCATCACTGATGCTCAAATGCATCAGCATCCAAACTTGTGATCTGTTGAAGCCTGGCCTCAGGCCCAGGGCACTTCCGGACCAATTAAATCAGAATGTCTGGGCTGGGACCCAGCTATCTGTGTTTTTGAAAGCTTTCCAGGTGATTCTCATGTACTGCCAGGGGTGAGAAACCCTGCTCTGAACTCATTCCCTGCTCAAGAAAAGCAGCTCTTCCTGGTCCTGGACACAGATTCTTTCAACTGGTTTCAAATGGTGAAAGTAATGGAATCTGTTAAAGTAATTCATAGTTGTTCACATATCTCTGGGCATCAAATGTAAGGGCATTTCTCTGCTGTAGACAGAACAGCCTCCAGCTCTTGCTGACTGTCAGAAACGGTGCCTTGCAGGGGGTGGGATCAGATACTTCGCCCTCAATTTGCCTTGAGGTTTCTGATGGGATAACCTTTGTTGACCTTTTCCATATCTCCCAGGCAGGTGAAGAATGCAGCAGCTCCCAGGTGGTCTGGCTCTGCTGATACTTTACTGGACAGATCACCTGAACTCACTGTACCCTTAAGAAGTATAAATAGTGAATCTATCAGAATCATCCACTTAAGAAGTCCAGAGATTAGTACCCTGGAGTTTGCATTTACTCAGCCAGAACAACAAAGGTGGTACTATATGTGTGACTAACTGCACAACAGCCCTGCCCCCGCCGCACATATGTTATCTAGCAAAAGATTTCATAGTTATTGTCAGTAACAAGCTGTTGGGTAAGGAGTAAAGCCAAGAGTGCGATCAAGTGTGCCAGTTTTTCTTTTCACTTTTCCCATTATTATCTGTGGGGTGATCAGATTTGCACAGAATATTTACTTGCAGAGAATGTACTTTTTTTTTTTTTTTTTGGAAAGGAACTTACAGCCAATACATTAAGTGGGCTAAGATTGTTTGTGTTTCCAAAGAGAACTTTGGAATACATGTCAAGTGTTTGTTGAATTTCTTCTGTGCAGACTTGTAGGAAAGAGTCCCCACGGATAGCAGCATCTTAGAGAGGGCCATGTCTGGCCTAGGAGTGGGAGGTCTGTGTTCTGGGGGTGGCTCTACTGTGGCATCAGGCAAATCTCTTTCTGTTCCCAAAATGAGTCTGTAGGCCTCGAGGACCTTAAAGGTTCTTCTCTGCTTGATATTTTAAAACACAGAATGATTACTAAACTGCCTTTTAGCTTTTTCTTCTCTAGTTGGAATAATTTATTTAACCAATCAACAGAGATCTTATTTTCCAACCATTTTTGTATCATTGAAAATAAAATGGTGATTTTCCCCACAGCTTCTTGGGCAGTTTGAAATCTTGCCAGGTAGTTTATTTATAAAATGAAAGTTGTAGTAAAATTGTAAGTAAATGTACGGGAACATAATAGACTCTTAAAAATTCTTTTCATATAGAAATCACCCTGTTTACTATATTAATTAGTTGTATTTTTTTAGTCTCTGGAATGGCCCAATCAACGCATACAGGGGAGAGAATATTTTTGATAAGGACATTCATTTACTTACTCAATACACATTTATTAAGGGCCTAATAGATAAAAACACTGTGATAGAGGCTCAAAAGAATGCTCAAGGAACCTAGATTTCTTATGGGCAGATCAAACATATATAAATAATTTAATAGAACAAGGCAGAAAGTAAAACATGTCATAGATGCACCACCACAGGTGTATGGAGGGACAAGCAACTTGCTCTTAAGAATTTTACATTTTGGCAAAGAAATTGAGCCATAGGAATATTCATGCCTAACAATATACTGATAACATACAAGGAAGACAGTAGTTCTCATCACTTGCCTGGGGCCTGGCACAGTTTCGGGTTTCAATAAATACAAGCTAAAAAAAATTAATAAACGCCGTAAGAAAGATCAATTAAGAATAATCATAGTTACAATTTCCTTTCCCTGAGTGTTGACTCTGTGCCAGCCAGCCAGGCACTGGACTTGTACTTCCATCAACCTTTGGAAGCCAGATCAGGGAGGCACACCTCCTCTGAAAAGATTAGAAATTCTGTTTGACCTGGTCTTGAAGGACGGGGTAGAATCTGGATATAAACTTATTTTCAATAGTGCCTAGTTTACTGAATTTAGGTGATTCAGTTAGTCTACTAAGTCTTATTAGACTGTTGTATTTTTGATGTCAGTTTACCAATTTATCACGAGAATAAATGCTAGGCAGACAAATCGTACAAGCCTGACAAAGTCATTTTTCCTTAAAGCTGAACTCCTGAGAAGCCAGTTGACTAGCAGTGTCTTAGGGATTAGAACAGGTGAAGCTGAATGTTTAACTGCAAGAGCCTCTCCTGCCCTCCACATGCCAGGTCCTCATCTTTCCCCAAACCCAGAATCCCCCTCACTGCTGCCCAGATCTCCCCTTTCTCTAACCCTAGGATGACTGAGCCAGCCGTTGCTGACTGATACAACCTTTCTTTAACTATGTCAATTGGATTTCTGTCCAGTGTTCCTGGCTGGGAAACCACCTTGGTTTTGTTTGTTTGCTTATTTTTATGAGTTGCATTTGTCTGCTCTAATCACTTTTAGCTCATCTCTTAGATTAACTCTCTAAGGGACTGAGTGAGGATCTCGGATCTCTTTCATAGGGGACCTGCTGTTTGCACAGATGCTGAATAATCCAATACTTTTGGATTATTACTACTCTGGGATCAGGGGCATTGCTATGGTTCTGTGGTCCCATGGTTGGATTGGCAATTCTGGACATGCCAATTAAGGCCACATTTTCCAACTTTATTTCAAAATACTATGCATAGAAGCTTCCCACAACATGGAAAATAATCATTCACTTATTTGACACTGAACGTAGCAGACAATGCAGCCTCTGGCATCTCATCCCAAAAGGGCTACCATGTAATAGTTTACAGTTTGTGGGTCCATTTGCTTTTCAATATTTATTTTTACAGAAGGAGACAAAATGTCAAAATTCTTCAAACTAGCAGCGACCTACTAAGAGACTAAAAAACGGGACTTCATGTTTTAAATCTTGTTGCCAATTCTTTACTATCCAACTTTTAAAAAATTCCCCCTTCACTGGCCCAATTTTATTTGCTCAGTTTCAGTTTATTAGATAGAAGGTAGTGAAAGTTAAAAAAAATCCTTGACCATCTGTTGAAAGTATAACTTAGGAGTGAAAGACATGATGTCCGTGTTGCATGTACCTTGCCCTCTGAGGAGAGGTTTATTTCCTCCTGTTCAGCTCTTACCAGCAGCAAGTTGATGGTTTCCATTCTTCTTTCCAGCTTAATTAGACCTCAGAATAGAAAGCCTTGGAATTCTTCCCTAAGGAGTATCTTTGCTCTTACCTTTTCTGGGTTTTGGCTACAAGCAAGAGCTATCCAATAAATATTTGGAAGGCAGTAGTTATTTGTCATGCTAAAACTCAATGTGGCTGAGGAACTCTCACACATTACTGGCGGTGTCCAAATTAGTACAGTTTTGGGGAAGTAACATGCCAATATGTGGGAAGAATCATAAAAAGAGAATTACTCCGGGACCAGTTTTATTCCCCTGAACTCAGACTATGAAAATAAAACAGCGTAAACAATAATAATAACAAAAGTGATGATGATGATGATGACAACAATGACCTCCAAATCATCAAATCCCATGGTCAATTCTTAGTCCCCATCCTTGATCTCTCCAATTCTGGTCACTTTTGGCTCCATCGTGGCAAGTTCTTTCTTTCAGTGTCCTTGACCCTGAAAATCTTGTTCTTTTCCTCCCTCTCTCACTGTATTTTTGGCAGGGCCAATACTCTTTCCATCCCCATAAAGACAGACTTTCTCTAACCAGTGTCCCGTCTTCTCCCCACACCTCTGAACTCTAACCTAGGAAAATGCACAGATGTCCATATATCTTCTGCAAAATATAACCCCAAAGTCCTCATTACCATTGAATTCCAAGTTCTACTTTTTCATATGCCCATTATACCGTCCATCTGCACACCAAAGCCATTGCACCCTTCCTCGTCTCAGCTGTCTTTCTTTTCCTTCTCCGCTCCCACAATCCTAGTTTAGATCTCCGGTCCTTCTTATTTGACTAACGGTTCCCCCAAAACTAGTTCTCAGGCCTCAAAAGTATTATAAAAATCCAGTGGCCCAGACCTCATCTCAGATCCATGGCCTAGGTATATATGTTTTTAGCAGGTTCCCAGGCGAATTCAATGAATAGTTGCAGGTAGGGAAGCCAGAAATCTCAACTGTCTCAATGGTTATATTAGTCTCCCAGATTCTGATCTTTTTTCTTTTGACTCCTTAATATACATTCTACAGCCTAGCCTCTAAAATGCCTTCATCCCAAGTCTACTTGTACAAAACATGTGCATTCTTGAGGCCCAGTTCAGAGGCCCTCCTCTCCAAATATATTTGTCCTCCATAACCTCATTTACAAGCAACTTGTCTCTATACGGGACAAGAATAGAAGAATAGAAAATACCTGAAGATTTAATTCAACAGCACGGAGAGCTGACTTGCTCTTACCTGTGTTTTTATTCCTACACATCCTACACACATCCCACCCAGTCTTTTGCAAGCTGAGCAAGAACACACAAGTGCGAGAATGTATGTGCGCACACACACTTAAGTCAATAAACATTTACCAACGCCTAATATGCATCAAGACTCTATGTAATGAATCAAAATCACTTGCGCCACTCAAATATACTACAGATTAATTATAGATGATTTGGGCATAATGGTTTCTGACATTATCGCTCAACTCTGAGTATGCATACTTGAGAGCTGCAACTGCATAGCAACATTTTCTTAGATGGCTTCAAATTAAACCTGTCGATGTACTAGATGAGGGCTCTTTAGAAGTAAGAATAATTCCTTATCTTCATATTTCTTGAAAGTCTAGCATAGTATCTTGCAGATAGTAAATTCTCAACTAGTTATTCAGTGAATAGATAAATGAATGAACAAATGAACAGTCCTTACCTGACTTTTCTATAGATGGATGCGAATAGCTTTTGCTTTCTTTATTAAAATAACGAAAGAATAAATCAGGATATGTCTGCCTAACTTCCTTAATAGCTACCAAAGCATTTATAAAAAACTCAGTCTTATATGGCATGACGTCACCACATGGCCCCAGGGAGAGTTTCAGACTCACTCTCACACTGAAGAAGGAAAGCTTATCTTTAAAAGGCTCACCAAATTGCTGGTGTGTGCTGAGAATCAAAAGAAGTCCAGCCATCTTCTCTACCAAATGACCTTAGTCACTTTAGTCCCTGAAGCAAATGTATTAGAACCCAACTTTTCCTGTTCCTTCCTTTTCTCTCTAAGATGGAGAGACAGCTCCAGGGTGGAATACAGAGAGCTCTCCTGCAACCCCCAGCTTCTCTGAACTCTTGCTCCACATGTGTTCTCTGTCAGACAACTCACTAGTTACTAATCAGCCAGTGAAAACCGTTTGGGAGTATGTGAGCATAGTGCCGAACAGAAAATACCTACTCAACGTCATGGCTAAATATCTAATTTTTAAGTGCCATTTCCAAAAGTAATACAGTGAATAATAAAGACGTTTTAAATCCATCATATCACTCAATCTGTCACATTCATTAAAATGATGTCAATTAAGTAAGGATGGTATTTAAATAATGAGTTAATGTTTTACTTCCTAGCTTCAACTATTTCCCTGCTTAGGACTGGCAGTGATGATGATAAAGATTTTCTGATGTCAGAAATAAAACTGCAACAATGCACTACATACTTATGTCAGGCTCTTTTAAGAAAGACTTTTTCTGAATTTACTGTGTGAGAATCTTCCCTCTGCTGGCTAATGCCTGAGCCCTAACATGGAGCTCTGATACGGTCACACTGAGCCACATAGAAAGGTGATCTGAGCTGGATTCCAAAAGAAATGTAGGGCTTCCCATTATAGAGCAAGGACATGTTTTCCCTAAATCTTACACAGAAGACCTTCTGTCAAGCAAGCAGTTTCTCTAGAATAAAGCTAATCAATCCCTTGCTAAAATAGATGCTTACTGTATGATAACCATATGGGTACACACAGTACACTCTGCCCAAACACAGAGTGATAAGATATCAAAAAATTTTAGCTATATCCAGTTAATGTGCTACATAAAGAGAAAACCCTATGGTGTAAATCTTATTTTAATTTCCAAAGAGACTGACTTTTAACCAGTCTTGAATCACTGAATTCAGTCTCCCTGAAGTCCAATTAGCTGGTAGCATCCTCTTAACTTCTCTTTATATAATGCTAATTTAAAAAATTTTGTATGGACAAAATTTTAACAGTCTTATTAAATTTCCCCATAGTTTCGCATTGTTTTATGTACTTTTCCACCTTTACTAATACTTTCCTTATGGCTCCCTTTTGCCTCTGATGCATTGGAGCATCTTGGAAGATGATGCTTTCACCAAAATGGATCAAGTCCTTTGAGGCTTATATAGTTCCAAAGAATCCTGCAGAATCTGATTGTGGTTGAATATGAAAGTCCTCAGGATTTTCTGTTGGGGATTAGGCCCAAGTGGCCCCTCAGCACATATTCTTCTCCTAAAATCACTCAGTAAAGGAAGCGCTCACTACAAGCAGCCAGCACAAGTTGCCCACAAACAAATTATTCTAGGCCAATCTAATTTCCTTATTTGAGCGTTCACTAGGCAGTAGCCAGGGAAAGGCTGAGTATATCAAATATCTGTATTTTACCAAAGTTTTCTGCCATCGAGTAACTAAATATTAACTATATGGAGGCCTAATGTTCAAACTGAGCAGACAGGATCACAGAAATCTGTCCCTTTGTCCCTGAATTTAATCTGGAGTACACACAGAGCTGAAAGCCTGAGTGACCTCTAATCTATTCCCTTTGTACCTTTGTTCTCCCGTTAAGTGCTTCCCAAGACATTTCTCCATCCGTTGCATGCTACTTCTCTCCAAAGACAAGCATCAGAAATCTCCCCTTCTGACTATTTTGTTAAGGATGTCGTGGGGCGGGTGTTATTACTGTAACAGGAGATCATACTGTATGTTATCACCGTGAGAGATATTTTATCTTTGGAATCATTTTGAAAATTTTCTTCTATCTGGGACAGGTTTGAGATAGGCTATAGTCTACGCCCCGGTATCAGGTGGAGTTTATGAGGTCAATGCACTTTCCTAGGTTTCTGCAGGCCAGTTCAGCTTCTAGTTTGGTTCTGTCATTGAGAACCCTAAGGAGTCACAGCTAATCATGAGAAGAGTCCTAGTGCAAAGTCCCTTGTGAGCCATCCATGTGAATAAGAAGAGTAAGTGTGGGCTGAATGATTGTCTCTTAGACAGATTCAGTTCTGGTTGATATGTGAAGGTTAGTGAACGAGTAAAGGCTGGGCATCCCAGAAAGTGCTCTCTAGGGCCACAAGCTACGATATGTCCTTGGCCTTGTCATGTTCAACATTTTTACCTAATTATTTGGATGAAGATATAGGCATGCTCACCAAATTTGCAAATGATACCAATATGTTCTATGAGAGGATCTAAAAAGATCTCTTCCCATGGGTAAAACGGCTAAATCAAAATATGAAGAAAACACAACAGTAACAATAATAATAATGATAGCTAAAACTCACATATACCTATTACATGCCAAACTCCTTTCCAAGTGCTTTACAGAGTATTACTTTGTCTAATCTTCACAACAGCCTTTTGGGGTCGGTTATATATCACTTATTGTTAGAGATAATGTAGGACAGAGATATAGATTGTGGAAACTTGAATCAACTTGCCTAGGTTAAAACCTAGCACTGTTGCTATGTTCTATGTGAACTTGAGAAAATTACTTAGGCTCTCTGTGCACCTTGGTGTCCTTATCTGCAAGAAGCAGTATCATAGCTCATTTATCAAAAACGAGGGATACAACTTCAAATATCACTTGGTCTCTACTCCCAAGTAACTCATCATTGCCTGAGGAAGAGAGACATGTGCTCAACTAAATAAAAGCCATTCTTCATCAAGGACTATAAAGTGTTAATGCTTCACTCTTATTTAGAAAAAAAAAAGTAAGCTGTTGGTTTCAGATTAATATTCTTTATCATATTGAGAAAATATATTTCTATTCCCACTTTACTAAGCTTTAAAATAAGGACTGTGTTTAAATTTCTCAAGTATCATTTACGCATATATTGCAATGATTACTTTCCCCTCTTTGACCTTTTTATATACCGAATTATGGTCACACATTTCCCTATACTAAAATGTCCTTGCATTTCTGACTCAATACTAATTAACTGTAGCATAGTATCCTCTTAATATTGTGTTGGGTTCCAGTTGCAAATAGTATATTAAAGAATTTTTTCATTCATGTTTATAAGTAAAACTAGCCTTTCGAATGTTTTATTAATAAAATTATTTTTTTAAACCCAAAACCTTTCTGTTTGTCCAAGATGATTGACTGAGCAAGGACTATTTCTACCAAACTGATCAAGAGAAAGAGAAAAAACCCACAAATATAGATTGTAAATGATAAGTGGGCTATAACAATAGAAGTAGAAATTGCAAAATAAATTATGACACTTTATGTTAAGAAATTTTTAAACTAAGTCATATTAGTATAATTGAAAAATTATTATATATTTCTACTCTCCATCCATTTTAAAAAATTTATTTGACTATTATTAAAACCAATAAAAGGGATTTTTGTTATACTTTTTTTAGAGCACTGTTTTAATCTTTTCTCTATAATAGGGTACACTGAGTATGTCCATTTGCAGACTAGCCAGTTACAGGGATTATAAGAGATATTTGCTAATTTTGGCTTTCTAAAGAAAATTTCAGCTTTGGTTTGAAATTCTGGAAAATTAATGACAGAATTTATGTGCACCTTTAGGTATAACCCAATGTGTTAATTTGATTCCTAAGTTATCTTCTGAAAGATACCCCATTTTTCAGAGTCCAAATTCCACACAAATAGGCAAATTTATGACTATAGAGTTATATATAGTCTTAAGAATTACTAAGTTCTTTTTCCTAGTCTAATGTTTTATGAAGTGTTAAAGTTAATATAAATTGTTTTCAAAGATATTTCTTCTACATAAAAAGCCATTCCAAGTGGAATTTTAAAAACCGAAATATAACATTCTTCTGCAATTGAACTTTCATATTTATTTTATTAAAGCAAAAACATAAATTTGTGTGGAACTTTCCTAAGTTCAAAGCAGGGGCAGGATTTACTAAGCTATTCCTAATGTGCTTTCCTCCAGCAAACTCTGTGCTCAGTTTTTCTGAAAACGATCATTTTTTCCAATGCCAATTTTCTTGCATTTCTATGAAACCTGTACTTAGCAAGGGATTTACTCATTGACTTCTAGTTACCCAGTCTTGCCAGAACTTTCCTATGAAAAATTGCAAGTAGTCGGTGTTTGCGAGGGGTGGGAGTGGACTGCACCTCTCCTGAAGTGGTTCACTAAGCTAAAAAAAATAATAACCACTTAAGAAGGAGAAAGAAATGAAGAGTGATGTTCTCTGAGAAGGAATAATTGCTGCTGTCCCCAGAGCCCTAACGGCATAGGTCAGCTTTCTCTAGAAAGTTTTCAAAAGGGCTCATCAACTGTGAAGTCGGTAATAGAATTTAATGCTGCCAACCGCACCCCTTGAAGCTAAGCAGCAATGACACGCGCCATCATTGTATAGAAATGGTCAAATACATTAACTTAATGATAGACCAGCGGACCCCCTGTGGAATGTGATTATAATGTGCCAGCTCTGGAATAAATGCTAGGTCTTATACAACTGTGTTATTATTACTTTTTTTTTTTTTTTTGCTCAAAGACCTTTTGAAGTGTTCAAAGCACAAGATGAGAGAAGACGTGTGCTGCCCCGAGTCACAAAGGCAACTTGCTAAAATAAACCAGCTTTGTGCCCACAAAACCCTCTCCTTTCTTTTTTTTTTAATTGAAAGCAGTGTCCACTGCTTTTGAAAGGCCTTATCAAAACAAAATACTCAAGCCTGAAGCACACCAACAGGCAGAAATGGGCAAGGTAATTCCAGTCTTATACGTTGGTTTCAAAAAAGCAATAAAGCCTACAGCTCAAGCCAATAATATACTACCCATATTTTCTTCTACAAAATTACCTAAGTCTGTATGGAAAACAGGGTACCTTCAGAAGAAAATGCTTATGATAATGCCCTAGGTGAAAAAAGAAAAATGTAAAATTTTATACCTCTCTCCCAATAATTCCTATGGTGGCAAGAAACATACAAAGGTAGGCCAGGGTTAAAAGGTACACAGACAAGTTGATTTGTTACAAGAGCACTGCTGGGGATGATGATTTCTTCTTTTATTTGAAGTTTGATTACAGTATTTTATGATTTAAAAAAAAAAAAATTCAGAGTCAAAGCCAGAGGTCACAAGTTGCCAGCCCCCATGATAAATTTGGCCCATAACTGCTTTTAATAACAGTCATTAACATTTAAGATATTATTACATAAATATCTGAATTTTTGGCTTCTCATGAAAAATTGAAAGATATGGAAAAATCGGGTCCATGTTCCCACATGAGCTCAACCAGTTGAGCTGTGAAGAGGTCACTGGGCCTTTAAGAAGAGGGTGTTTGTTCACCAGCTGCCACACTCATTTATGTCACCCACCTGTGGGCACCTGCACATGGAGATCCTGGGGAGGACAACTGGAGTAAGAAAGCTACTGTGACTCCATCTACAGTCATGAACCTACTTCTTTTCTCTTTTCCCATCTTTACCTTTTTGATACCTCTTCACTGGTCAAATTAGAGATGTCTTTATCGACATTCAGAAGTTACATAATCTATGAGTCTACATAGCATAATGAAAATTTGGCAATTAACTCACTAAACAGAAACAGCCAACCCTGATAATACTACTATTACTACTACTACTATTACTAATAAAAACACTTTGAGCCCTGAATTTTCAAACTAGTCAAGTCTATTAAGCAAATAAATAAGATGCTTGAAAAATTAAATTTAGGGTTAGAACATCTCAGTGTTCTATTCATGAAGATTCTCATGGAAACCAAAACCAAAGTAGAATAATGAGAAGCTGGATACATATTCAACTTATCTTTGGTTCTTCCATGCTCTTTGTAGGCCAAAACTAATGGATATGTTTGTGTTTGTTAAGCAAGACAAATGGCGTTAAGTTCACCCACTCAAGGAAGGACAATTATCATTTATCATTTCTAGTGAGTTCAAGATCATTGCTATGCCACTAATAATGGCAAGCCACCATAAATTTAAACGTAAAATGACTGAGTGTACATGCAGATGCACGCACGACTCACATTGTTCTAACAGTGCTTTTTGTATTATGGACGTCCCACCATTAGCCTTTTAAAGGGACAATTCTTACCTCGTTAACGGCCCCAGATCGCCCGAGTCTTGGCTTCCAGCTTCACTGGGAGTGCTCACTGATTTCGAGGAGGGAGACATAGGGGTTGGGACTAAATAATGAAAATAACAGGTATCCCATGTTAAAAAATGCAGCGGCTGCACTGGTGAAGAGCAGTGTCAGACAAATCAAAACAAAGGGGCCAAATTAAAGTGGTCGTATGGCCAGGAGGCATTATGGGATAAGGAATTGAAAAAAAAAAACAGGAAAGAAAAACAGGAAGAAAGTCAAGTGAATTTTTCATATTTTGGAAATTAAAATTTGAAATGAATTTAGACAGAATTAACTGAGGGATTCTGAGGCCATGTCCACCCTAACAAAGTAAAATGGAGAATCAAAATAGCTATCCAGATAATTCAAGTTAAATATTTCTCTAGCATGAACTACCCAGATAATTCTGATTCTTCACATTATTTTGTTAGTATAGATGTGACCTATTAAGAAATAAAATGGGGTGTCTATAAAACTTTAAAAGATGATGAAATAAGTGATTCTGGATAATTTTAAATGGTCAAGGAAAGTCAAAAAAGTCTATTGTATGACTGCATTTAAAGGGAAATGTATTGTCTGTAGAATATAAACTGCATTTTCTATGAGCGCCTAAGTGACAGACAGGCAGGGTAAATGGTGAACCTGGTAATTTAAAAATCTCATTCAAAACAAAGGAAAATGCCAGGCTGCTTTATTTTTACATTTAATTAATAGTTCCATCCCATTGTACTGTTTACTGTGTTTGGGTTGTTTTCCTTTTCCTACAGCAGCTCTTGAAGACACTGCCATGTGCCCAGATGTAAACCGCCAGTCTGAAGACAGGAGAAACAAGTTCAAAGATCAAGGGCAGCATGAGCTGAAAATCTGAGAGCAAGGATAATAAAAGAAAAAAGCTAAAAGAAATGCAAATGTATTTTTTTCCTCTATCCTTCAGATACAAGCCAAATGTCCTTCAGATAGAAGCTGCACCAAATAGCCAAGATGGCTGCAGGCCAGATGATTCCACGGGTTCTCAATATCACAGATGCCAAAGAAGCCATATGGGCAGAAAGAAACTTCAATACATAAGTGCGGATTCCCATTTGGTTTCAATCATGTGCAATTTCCTTTTATTTATTTAATAGGGTAAAGGGCTTAACTATTTTGCCCAAATCCTATAACACAATGGCAGATCTGTCAAGAAGCTAGGAATTTTCATGTGGTTCCACAATTAATTCCCTGATTACCCTCTGTGCTAACTCAGAGGGTAAGGTGGGGAGATGGATGAAAAATGAAAATGGGGCCTCTTGCCAGGGCCCTTGGCAGGGGTGGGGGGATAGTTCAAAAGTTGGTCACGGTTTAGGGATATTTATCTGTTTTGTTCTTAAGGTTTAATTATTGGATTTACATAGCATGGAAGAGAATAGGACATACTACTACTATTGTGTTTAGTCAGTGTTCACATTGCAACAGAATATCAAAGGCTATTTTGAGACACAAATATAACTGATTGCAATGTTCTGAATTTTTATTGGATGTCAGTTAAGTACAAAAAAGTTTGTCAGCTCCTGAAAGTTCCATTAGTCAAATATCCCCTAGGTTACAACTTCTATAACCGGAAGAAATTAAACAAAATCATCTAATCTTATTGGGGCTTATTATATCATTGTTAGACATATGATTTTACCTACTGTACATTGAGATTGAGTATAAAATGCTTTTTAGTTGTGTTTTAGTTTGGTGTGTATATATTAAATTGTATCTAGCAATACTTAATAATTTGCAGGCTTATTCTATATTTTCTTATTCATTTAAATCTTTGTCATTTTGTTGTACATGAGATAATTTTTATCCTTAGTTTAAGTAACTATGGAAATAAATTAAAAGTTCTTTTACTATAAAAGCCAATGATGGAATTAAAAGAAGACAAGCCATTTAAACAGGAGACTTGATACTGTATTTATTTCTATGTATTATTTAAAAGGGCTTTTTTTACTATATTGGATATCATGTAGTTTTACAGACACCCTAGGGTTACTCTTAAATGTATGGAAAACAAAAGAGTAAAAGAAAAATAAAACAAATCATTACATGAGAGATTTATAGGTAAGTGACAAAATAAACGCAATATGCACAAATTACCTTCAACAGAAAGAAAACAAATAGTTCAATACTCAAGCCTTAGTGATAAAATGAGGTCATGGACAGTAACTAGGAATGAATGAGTTGGAGGAGGGGTGTGCAGTGAAAAAGCCAATTAGCAATGAAATCAAGATATACAATAGAGTCAAATACATTTAAACTTGTTAACTAGCTGCTAATTTGCCACCTTTTGAAGTTTGCCTTCAAATTTCCCACTGAGCATTCTACTTTCATTATGGAATAACTCTGTGCCTATAGTGGTTATGAAATTCATAACCAGATTTACAGTATTTAGATTGGCAAAGAGAGGTTGGGATTTAGCAATGGAAATGAAGAACCATTTAATAAGAAATTCCAAGATTTCCTTTATTGACCAAGTGGCAACTCATTTAACAAGCATAAAATAATCCACTAGTAACACAGTGGAGAAAGTTGACCATCTGATCGGTCAATGTGCAGCAAAATGCCAATGACTCTACAGCCTTTCCTCCCATCTCCTTCCAGCCCCCTCAATTCCCAATATACATGCAACTTGAATCATAAGCCACAGAACGTCTTAAAAAAATAAAAAGTAATAAAGCTAAAGACAAAAGAATAGTAAACACTGGACATGGTATACCCCCATAAGTCAAATTTAAGGAATAATGACACGAAGCACTCTTAAGTACCTAGAGGTGGCTCTGGCGATATACCAATGCTTTGCAGCAGAGCCTCCGTCTCTCGTCGTTTGCGATCCAGATCCGAGTCATCCTGAACAGGTTCTTTCTTCTGTTGCATATCAGCCTGAAAAAAAAAAAAAAGTATATGTCAGTAAGAAAAGTTAATAACCTAACTAAACGTATGCTTTTCCTGGCTGAAGCTGAAAATGATAAATGCATGGCGGTGAAGATCAGGCAAAAGCCCTAAATACATATAATCACATGTATAAAGGAAAAAAAAAAACACTATAACTACTCCATTTAATAATTACTGGCCCAGTGCTTTCTCTTATGGCTGAGGGATTTTTTTCCTGCCTCTATCACATGGAATGAAAGTTTCTCTCATACACTTTTGGAAGAAAATGTCAAAGCAAAATATTTCTGACTGGGGGTATAATTTTTAAAAAAAAATTTCTGTCCGCTTTTTTAGACCTTCTTATACCTTTGGGGCCATCAGTTCTTGATGAGTGTGTGTTTATAATATTCATGCCCCATGGTTGGGATTATGCAAATAAGGAATTGTTGGGATCTGGCTGAAAAGTAAAATTATTTATGAAAATCTGTAACTATAAAGCACACTGTTTGTATTGGTAGGATAAATTTACCATGGTTTAAAATAAACTGGGCTAAAATCTGTATAATGGCATGTGAACAGTATCAATTATGTCTTGTTACTTGATTATGATTTTTATAGGATTTCATTATACATACTAACTGACAGAAGAAAATTATTGTAGAGAAAAATATAGTACAAAAATCATTTAGAGTAAGTTTTTTGTTTTGTTTTTTTTTTTTACAAATTCTGTCTACAGAACACATCATGTTTTTCATACTAGCCTTTTAAAGTCATACTCTATGCTCAGTTTGTATTTTTGCAGGGTAGTGACAATTAAAAAGCACGTAAAGAAGATCGATGGTGGATTCTAGAGGAAATTTAAAAAATTCCAGACCTGTTCTCTTTCATAATAGTTATTACTTAAGGCAAGGTATTTGCCCTGCATCTGAAAGACGATAACATCATAATCAATGTGTAGCTACCACACAACAAAGCTTTGTGAGCTTGCAGAAATGAACCTGTCTTAAAGCTTGTCAAAAACCAATTATTTAGTAATCAGACATACTTTCTTCCCCAGGGGCAAGTTGGGCACTCTAACAGGTACACTAACTCCTGCAGGCATGCAGAGTACATTTCAAAGCAGTGAGGCATAATTTCATGGCATCTAAATCAGAAAGAGTTCATGCAAATTTTGACTTACTCCCTGATAGCCTACACACTGATTATACACTAAATGCATCGGGGCACAGGGCACTCGGCACAACACTTTTGTTAGTATTCACCTGGGGCTTTAGCACTCATATATATATACATATATATATATATTTTTTGGTTGAGACAGAGTCAACTGTCCTCTGTCGCCTGGGCTAGAGGACAGTGGTGTGATCATAGCTCACTGCAACTTTAAGCTCCCAGGCTCAAGTGATCCTCCTGCCTCAGCCTCCTGAGTAGTGGGACTACAGGCATGTGCCACCATGGCAGAATAATTTTTCTATTTTTTTGTAGAGATGAGGTCTTGCTTTTGTTCAGGCTGGTATCAAACTCTTGGCCTCAAGCAATCCTCCTGCCTTGGCCTCCCAAAGTGCTGGGATTATAGGCGTGAACCACTGCACTCAACCTTCTTTTCCAATTTTAACGTTTAAACTACTGAAACAAATTTCAAAGTTTATGTATACAACAGAGGCAAAGATAGAACTAATATGAGAAAAAAGATGTTGCAGAATGAGGATCTATATCAACATTCACTTATCATAAAGTTTAAAGAAGAATGGAAGGAAAATGGGGGAAAGAAAAGAAAAGCGAATTATTATAGTAGCTACGAAATACAAACACAAGCACAATTTGTCTTAGGAATCAAATGAGGAATAATATGGTATCACACCAAAGAGTTAAGCCATAAATGAACTGTCAGCTTTATGGACAGCAAATACATGATTATTTGGTCACCACAATATGCTCATACCTAGACCAGTGCCTAGCACATAGTAGATGATCAATAAAAAATGTGTTGAATGAGTGGATTAGTATCTGCTTTAGGTAACTGTTACTTTATAGGTATAAAATCTTAGAACTGCATATCACTTGGGCCAATTTCCATCAGCTATACCCCTCAGGACGCTCCTCTACAATACCTAGTGACCCACCACTCACAACAAAGCCACATCTATATCTAGCAATGAAAAAACTTTAACTTTCCCTCATTTTTTCAACAAAAATTTATTGAAGGACAACAGCATGGCAATGTGAATGAAACTGAGATGTCCTAATAGAGCTTATATAGAGTAAATAGACAAAGACCTGTGTAATCTTGTCATTTTTAATAAACTTAGGGCATATTGTCCAAAACTTTCCGTCTGTAATTTCTGTGCCAAAAGGCATGAAATCTACTTTTGGTTTGGTTTTGTTTTTTGAGATTTATTCTAACTTCAAACATTGGTTTAAACAAGTATTCAAGAAACACACTGCAGAGTAAATGGCATGTTATTATGTGCAACCATTGTGCAAAAATAGCACACATGAACTCCATCTCCAAAATTTCACTTCTCTATTTCAAGGTGCCTCTACTACTCATTCTCTCCTTCTGCCTTTTTTAATTCTTAAGGAAACAGGAAATATAATGGCATACATTAATAAGGAAAAATGTCCATCTCAGGACATGAGAAACTTAGGAAAGCTATTGACACTCAAAGTTGACCATGAAAAACGCAAAATTAGGTAATAAGTGGGGCTTATTGGAAATAAAGGCAGTTGCTAATCTGCTCTTAATTAAGAACATTAAATGAAACAAAGTGTTACTTCACCCAGGAGACAGTAATACCAAGTGTCCTCATCATGAAACTTAATTTTTTTTCCCCATGTAAATACTACAGAATGTTTTAATGACTCAACAAGGAGTGATTTTGCAGTAGTAGTAATTAAAAATCTGCAAGGTGCCTTTCTCAGCAAGTGATATTTTTGCTTGTGGGCAGTAATCATAGCTGAGACGCAGAGAGGACAATCAAATAAAGCAAATTTGTCAGCTGAGAATTAATTGCCAGTCACTTTTCCCAAGCCAGTTCCACGTTTATTAGCGGAACACATTGAGGATGGGCCAGGAAAGCCCCGCCTGCTCTGCCTTCCAGCAATTTGGCAGAAGGCCAAGGACAGGACGCAACTTCAGGGTGGCCCCCACTGAGCTCACCTCATTGCATTAAAGCCAATTTTTCATAAAACCGGGCCTGTGTCTTAAATGGTGGCCACTGTATTTATTTTAAAATCAGATTTCATCCGTAATACCACAGCCAAGAAAACAGTTGACATCCAAAAAAGCAGAGAGCGGTAATTTTATACAACATGGACACAGTTTTGTGGATTCTGTGGAGATGATCAACCTGGGTGGTCCTAACTCACACTAGTTTTCAGAATCATGGCAAAGAAAAAAAAAAGTCACTCAGTTCAGCCTTAAACAGCATGCTGTTTCTTTTTAATTCTAAATTGATTTGTTTTCTTTAAAATATAAGCCTAAAGACAGTTTATAAAAATCAAACCTGTAAGCTTAAGCCTATTTCTAACTCTACTAACAGCACAAAAACTAGAAAACTTTAAACTCAGGAGTCCATGACAGTGGCCAGTTGACTGGAGCATCCCATAGACTAAGGATCTAAGGATCAGAAACTTCCAAAGAAATTTGCAGAACAGAACTCCAGATGCTTGGAAAGAACGTTGGGACCAGCATCTCAAAACTGACCTATCCATGTGTTCATTTATTCACTCATTCATTCATTCTATAATCCTTCCTTGAAGGTCTACTATATGGCAAAATCTGTATTAGACATGCAGTCAATGATTAAAAATAAAACCAAACCAAGACAACAAAACTTACAGCAACAACAAAAAACGGACAGCCCTGCCCTTGAAAGCTCACAGTCTATTAGGAAAGACGAGTGAAGAGGAAAATATAATGCTCTGTGCTGAATAGTTTGATAAAGTCAAGGGTAGTGTGCAGAACTAACCTAGTTATGGGTGGAGAAAGGTATCAGAGGCAGATTTGGGAAGGAGGTGGCATTTGAGATGAGAACGGAAAGAGATGCGATTAACAGCCAGGTGAAGAATGACAGGAAGAAGTACGAGAATGGTAAAGCAGGAGGAAGGGGAACGTTGCAAACGTCCTGTCGAGAGAGAACGCAGTCCATAAGGCATAAGTAATCTGGCTGGAATGTGGATTTTAGGGAGGAAAAAGATGAGGGTGGAAAGAGACCTATTATGTCTGTCTAGACCCTGGTGATCATTGTAAATTGGGGAAGTGGGTGGTGAAAGGATGACCCTAGGTTTCTGATTTGGACAACTGGCTGTGTGAGGGGGTCCTCATGTGACTGGGGAGAAAGGGGGGCTACCTCTAAGGCTTAGACCCCTACAGCCTAGTTTCCTCATTTGAAAAAGAGGGCTCAGAATAGATTATTTCCAGGTTCCTTTCAGCTACAAAAGGTTCCAATCCCACGAAACTAGGGGCCTTGAATTATAAGAGCCTTTCAATAATGGGGCAATTTTGACAAATGGCCTCCGCAGCAGTGATCCCCACCAGGGTGTGCAGCCACACTATGGGGCCCCGCTGCCTACTTCTAGAGCAGCTGTTTCTTACTGACCAGTTCCCTGGGTCTTTCACTGCTCTGCAGTTATCTTCTTGAATCCTCCTGAGTCTGTGAGAAAGACACTATCCATTTTATAGAGGAGGAAATATGTTCAGAAAGATCCCATACTCATTCAAGGCCATTCTGTGAAGGGCAGAGCCAGGTTTCCCGGCCAAGTTCAACTCCAGGGCCTCTGCGCATAACTACTGGGCTTTACTGCCTGTTGTCTACAGCCTCACCTGCTCAGCGTGAATCAAGTCAGCATATTCTGCAAAAAGCACTTACACAGCACCAAGGAAAGATCTTTTTAGCGGAGATGGATTGTGGAGAAAGAAGATTTAAAACCAGGACAGACCTTAAAGATGCTGTAGTCCAGTGGATCCCCAAATCTGGCCCTGATTAGCATCATTCAAATCAGAAACTTTGAGGATGGGACCCGAAGACTCTGTATTGCCACGTGACTCTGTGAGCAGGGTTGAGTTATCATAAGCTTAAACCACCATCTCAGTTTAAAAACGAGGAAACCAAGACTTTACATGGCATTAATTCAAGAACCAGGTATCGGCCAGGAACATCTAGAGTCCAGGTGTTCCATCCCCCACCACCTGCCACCCTCAAGCTCCCAGGGCTACTTTTGCCCTGTAACAAACTAAATCTCCACCAGGTAAAACTGCATGGTGTAGCAGCAAAAGGGGTAGCCTGCTTCCATCAGTCTTCTTTGCCTGTAATTTCCCTCAAAATGTGTAAAATAAAAAAAGATGAAGCAGACAGCGTAATTTGGAACCAAATTTCCCATATCACATTGCATTTTGTGGTAATTCTATGAAATTCAAGTTGGATATTAGAATGTCAGTTTAAAAGGAAACCGGTTATTAGTAAAGGATAACAGGTGCTTTAAAACTACAGTAAGTGTTGACATTTGAGGGAAAGGAAACATAATAACTTAATGCTTTTTTTGCCTTTGCACGGAAATGAATAGCCATTCCTTGTCAAATCTCACCTCTACTTCACTCAAAGACTGCATATAAAACAGCAAAGATCTCCAAGGGAAAAACATCATGCGTGATGTCAAGGACAAATAAACTATCACATCAATCACGTGTAATGGTACGAAGAAATGCAAGATTCCAGAAGGCTAAAATGCAACTGCAATTATATTTTACTTTGTTGGAAAATAATAATTGTTATAAATCTGTTACCTTGGTCTCTGAGCCTTGTAGTATGAAACAACACTTATTTAGATTGCAAAGCATTAAAATACACTTTCTTTTCCCTTAAAGTAGCTCTGGTTTCTATGCACACAAGCATATCACACTACACAAAGTTTTCTTCTTAGAAAACTCTGCAAAAATATCGTCGGCATCTGGTTTTTGGATAAGACATGGGCTATTTCTACACTGCCACAACAAATTGGAAAATTAAAAATAAATTATTTGTTGGGTTGGGATAGTAGAAGAAAACAGGATATGACAGCAAGGCATTGAAGGGGGACTTGAGAGTCCTGGACCCTGGATCTAGAAGACAGAAAAGATGCATTTCATCTCTGGGTCTCTGCTGCTTTGTTAGCATAAAGACGGGCCTCAGTGGAAAGTCTCTGAAACTTTCTCCGGATTTAACATGTAATAATTCTCTGTCCTACACTATCCTATCTACGCTCTCACCAAGTGAAGTGCAGATTTCCCCTTATCAAACCTAGGATTCTTATTTACCATGAAAAATACACATCACTTAGGAAACAATGAAAATCCATTGTCATCATTTTCTATTTTTCTCCTAAAATATTCTTGCTGGTAATTTTAAAAAAGGCTTTCCTTCAAATTAATGATTGTTAAGTACTGAGTGTACTCCAGGTACTGCTAAGTGCTATATAACATTAATTCTCTCAATCCTCACAATCCTGCAAAATAAATATATTATTGTTCCCATATTAAGGGTAGAAAATGGAGGCACAGAAAGGTTAAGAAGCTTCTAACAATAATGAGACCACAGACCACCTCCAGGCTTCTATTCAAGTCTGGAGGGAACCTGGGGTTTGGGGACCTCGGAGCAAATGCCATCTACCACCTAGGTGGGAACTGCCCAGCACACAGCAGATGGCAATGACCTTATTATGCTGAGTATGTAGATAGCCATTCATTTTATTCAAATATCATAAAAGGATTCTTATCCTATTTACTCACTTGACCAGCTCCTCACAATCAAGTGATCTTCCTTCCCCCCAACAACACCCAAGATGTTTACCTCTTTCTTCTTCCTCTCTTCTTCCTTCCGTTTCTTCTCTTCTCTTATCTGTGCTAAGCGCTGCTTTTTGCGCTCTAGCTCAGCTTTTAAGTCACTTTTGTCAGACATGTTGGTTTCCTTGGAGAAAAAGAAAAAAAAGTAAACATATATAAATAACCTTTCTGTAAAAACCATTCATAAGGAAATGCAGGTTGAAAATGTGACTTTCTGGTCATAACAGTTTGTATTATTTAGCCTATGATGAAGAAGCAAAGAAACAAATTAAATTAGAGCTGGCCTAACTCTATATAAAATCTTTCCCTTTCATTTATATATACATAAATGTCTTAAGAAATACAATGTTATTGTCTGGACTAAAGAATAGAATAGCAACTTCTGAATAAGCAACACATATTCTGTACAAATTTCTTAACAAATAAACAAAAAACAAATAAGAGAATCAAAAAGGAACCATCATCATGACTTTCAATTTAGATGATAATGGAGCAATTCATCCCCACACCGAGAAAAGAAAATAGGTTGTCATAAACCCTTAGAGACGTGCCCTGCTCAAATTTCCATGGACTCAATAAACATTCCTCCACCGAGCTTGGGCACATGGAGAATTCATTTTGCCTAACATCATATGCATCAGGGAAGACAGCGCTGAAGACTTAACATGTTAATCTTCTTTTTCTGTAAAACTCCTCCTGAACTGTCACAATTAATTTCATCTCCAACACAACCCTATCTCTATAAAACTTTCATTTGCATCCTGAATGCAATATTACGTATTCTGGCACTTTCCCTTTCTGAAGCAAAGGGAGTTTGTGAACACATGAAATGGGAGATAACACCATGGCAAATTCTTAGGAAAATGTATCTAAATGAGACTTAATTTTAATGTTAATTACAGTGGCAGTGGTGTCAGAAACATTTTTAAATAAAATGAGTTTCGCAAAGACTTTACTAATCACCAATGATTATGTCATTGTGTCTTTTGTGCTCCCAGCTGAAAACAAAATGGAAACCTTGAGAAATAAAGAAACCCCCTGACCCAAATTCCTAAAATAAAGAAAAAAAAGAAAACAGTGACTAGCCGTAAATGTCATGAGTGCTCATTTGCATATTATTTGTATGTAATTAGGATAAATGTGTAATGTATCCTGAAGTCAATGACAATGTGATGGAAGGCAAAAAAGTACCAAACAATACAGAACAATGACAAATTCCCAAACTTCCTGTCATTGTAGATAGAAGGTAATCATAGACCTGCAGTTACTCTAAGACACCCTCAGACAAATACACGGTCAGGAAGTGTGCTGTGTCTCTACTGTTTACATTTCTGTTCACAGTGTGATAGCAAAGACTTGTGAAATAATAATAATTGCAATATTCAATCTCTGACATTCATGATCATACCCTGTCTTCATTTTTTAACAAACATTTGCTGAATATTTCATTAGTGTTAGGCACTCTATAAGGTATAGGGATAAAAAGTTAAGCAAAACCAGACTCTTTCCTTCAAGGAGTGTATAACTCAGATTTGTGGACATGTAGTGTGGCTGGAGATATTGGCTTAGTGATTACTTGGTGCCAGGCCCTTTACATTCATGATCACATTTAATCACAACAATACAAGCAGACTGTTATGAATGTCTTTTTCACAATTATAAAATAAAGAAGGATCAGAAAGATCTGAGACGGCCTATCCAATGGGCTACAGAACTTAAATTCAAGCTTGCCCATGCTCTGACCTACTACACACGTCTGATTTCCACTGTGCGAGTTTGGAGGGAATGCAGAGCAAAATAATAGTCAAGATCTGGTGGAGGAGACCAGGCTAAACATTAAGGAATAGGTAGAATTTGAACAGGGTGTCAAATGAGGTCAGGAGTTAGCAAGGGACAAGAAGATTTGGATGTGCAAGACTTGTGGAAGAGGGAACCGGCAGGCTGAGTACAGGAGATGTGGATGAATCCAAGTCAAGAAATATAAACGTGGGTTGGTAAGAATGGATGTGTGGAGGCAACTGGCAAAGCCTTGGCAAAACAGAAAAGTGAGTTCTAGTTGGCGAAATGGGTGATGGGAAATCACAGCAGCTTTTGGGAAAGAGAAGTTAACAAAATAAAAATGGAATTTGCTTAAGCCTATTCTTGCCCCTGCCTGCATGACAGACAGGAGCAGAAAGTAGAATTAAGGCAAGCTGCTGGGAGACTGGTGCCAACATCTATCTGCATCAGCTGCGCCTGCACTGGGATGGCAGGTGAATGGAGAGACAGAAGGTGGAGAATGAGGACTGGAGAGAGCACAGCCAAGGAGGACCAAGTAACTCTTGGCAGCCTTTAGATGTGGAGGCAACAATGTGATTTTGAGAGGGCAAAGAGGATGGCAGTGAAATCGGGAAAAGAAGGCAAAGAAGAAAATGGCAAAATTAAAATGTTTAGCATGTCTTAATTCGGGTGTCAACGGGACTTCGGGGCACAACACGCAGATACAATACTACAGATGGGAGAAGAAGCTGCATAGACACCGGTGCTGAGGAATAGAGTTTGGAATAATTCACCTACAAAGGGCTGTTTAAACCGGAGTCATAATTCAAAGTCCTACGGAAGCAGGTGGGTAACTTGAAGAAGCAGAGCAGCGACCAAGGCCAGCCAGAGAGGAAATACCCTCCTTAAGGGAAGCAGCTCCCCTCTAGTCCCAACTGGTGGCCCACGTGGAGGGACACAGACCCAAGCAGTTATATCTTCTGATCTTTAATTCTTTTCAAGAGAAGCCATAGAACTGACAAAAGTGAAATTTGTCACTAAAATACTGGATGCCAATAATTTTCAACACCAATGGGTGAAATTTTTGGTGAGAAAGAATAAGAACCTAACTCCAGAAGCCATCTGAGAAGATACATACATTCTTGCTCAATGGGGGACAATCTAACTGATGTGTTTGAATTTTTTCGGCTGTCAAAAATGAAATGCACGATCAGAAAAATCACTGTTAAAGCAATAGCTGTTTCATTTTAAATTGAAAGCAGCTAGTGGAAATTTCTTACAAAACTTAAGTTTCCCTCTCCCCTATTATTTCTCCAACATTTATCTACCTGGCCCCAATCCATCACAAGTGTCTGGCACAACCTCAGCAGTGTATTATGGTCATTAAGGAGCAAACCATACTACAAGAACATCTTGTATTTGTTGTGATTTTCTTGCTAAGAACTTCAATCACAGGAGGAAGCAAGGTGTATTTCCTGTACATTTCTGCAAAGTGCAAAGGCTTTCTTCCAAAAAATAAATACATCTGACAATGTTGATGATGTAAGTTGGTATTCCGAGGCACAGAACCAATATTTTAAAAATCAGCAACAAAAACACTGAGGGAACTTTTAAAAAATCATGTTAAGTAGTGATGTTTCAAATAATACTAGTTACTCTTTAAATGTAGTAGAGCTACAATGTTAAAAGACAGAACTATAGAGGACCTTCTACTTATTGATTTTTAGATCCATTCTAAAATAGACACTTAGTATCAACCCCTAGAAGACTAAGAAATCTCAAGGGAATGCTTCATAAAGGGTTAGGAAAATACACGTTAGAGTAAATGAATGAGCCTTTACACATAGCACAGTGGCTTAAACAGTGCAGTGTCAGCACTTAACTCCACGAGCTTTCCCAGGGCTGTGGGGCGGTAGGGGGTGGGAAGCTTGCTAGTCCGATCCACTAAATCTCCCTGCATACCAAGCAAAGCAAATTGAGGAGCAAAGCATGAGGGACATGAGTTATAGAGATTCCTGTGCCTAATGTAGGTCACTGCCAAGGCAATTCTGATGCTCTCTGTCTAAGAAAACAAGAGTCAAATCTATCTGCTGCTAATTATTGCTCAATTACTTCACACACATAAAAAGCTGGTCTCTTTCATTTACAAATGGCACGGGATCAAGTAGATAAATCAAATCCACCTCTAAATGAAGAGTCCCTCTCTGTCTGATCATCAGCATGTTCTCTCACCCACCAATCAACTTCAGGCTTGACCCTACCAAGGCTCAGAAACAGTCCCAGCTCAGCCTCAGCCCGGCTCCATCCTTCCGGGATCAGGTGATGTATGTGTGTGCTGCCTGCTCAGCAGCCCTCAAAGCAGAGTCTCGCATTCGGAACTTGCTTTCCACTGGTGCCATCTCCGCTGCCTCACTCTCTTTCACCCCACTCTCGTTGCCAAATTCACCCTTCTTATCTCCCTCCACCACTGCACCTTAGCCCTTGCTTCCCTGCAAAACCTCCAGCGATACTATCAGTGAACACAATCCCATTTCACCTCCTGTCTGTCTGTCTTTGTCCGCCATGTTATACCCACCCCAAAATAGATGCCTCAAAGTTCAAATCAGCTACTCCATTTGCTCTGGACTCCATACAACAATCCCCAATTCCCCAACTGTTTTTTCAAATTCCAACCCTCTACCACTGATTTCCCTTTTGATCCCTGGTTCACCCTTGATCCCCTGCCTAGCGTTTTAACAACAACTCATCTCCACCCATCCTCCCAAATATGTCAGCTTTGATAACTTTGGCTTCAGCCCGTCTCTGATCTCAGTAAACCGCCATTCTTTTGATCCAAACAAATGTGTCAGTATAAGTAAAGAGTTTAGAAATGTGCCTGGAAAATACTAAACACTCAAGAAAACTTGTTCCTCCTCCTCCACCTCCTCTTCCTGTTCTTTTTCTATTATTATTACTATTATTTTTACCCTGCCAACTCTTTCCCACATCATCGATTCCACTCTAATTCAGTAACCAAGTCATTACTCAAAGTTCACTGCAATCATTTTAAAAGTGCTACTGTGAGAATTACGTTAACGGCTTAGTACGTTACTGATTTAATAGCAATACATTCAGAGCGATGAAACCCAATCTATGGGATTCTAAGGCACTTCAGAGCAAGCAGAAGGAGCTTCTCAGTCTAAATGGGTTCTAAAATGGAAGGCATGTGGGAAAAGAGGTGCGTCTCCAAGAAAAATATTTTTACATTAAATGCAGTCATTTAATTTAATAGTAGAAAACTTCTCAATTTTTCTGTTGAACATAGGAATTATATATCAAGCTATGCCCAGCAGGCATCATCTCCCTTATCTTACCCACACCCCTGAACAGTGGGGCAATATATGAAGACACGGTTTCTTCTCTAGGTAAGAAGTTAATTACAGGACGGGTTTCTCCTGCTGTTCCATCATACAAGTGGCTCACAGCCCTAAGTTGCAACAGAAGAAAGAATAGGGAGAGGAGGGAAGGATGAAACCCCGAGAGAGAGAATATGGACACTGAGGAAGGAGGAAACAAAACGAAAGCCAATTTCCCATTTTCCCTTGCCTTCCCTGGTCCCCTGGCATCTCCTTCCCATTTCTTGTGGCCCCGCATATCCATAAAAGAAAATGTCCAGCTTTCCTGGAACCCAACAATGAAACCTATCACCTTCATTTTCGTTTCTGCACATGTCATCATGGCATGGCTTGGTCCTATTTGGAGCCGCGTGCCTAGCAGAGGAGAAGTGAAGGGTTTAGTTCTGTTTACACAGCTGCTGCTAACAGCACCTCCCAAGGCTTAGCTTTTGAACAATATAGACCTCTATTTCCTTTCGGTTGTCTAAGTTGGCAGCAGTTTGGGATTCCATTTCTAATGCTGGTATATGCAAATGTATTTTTAAGCTTAAAGTCAGAATCCTAGGAGGTTTAAATCATTGCCCAGCTGTTGCCAGACTTACTGAAAAAAATACCCAGGAATAAGTTCTCTTTTCCTGCCTGAAAACAGTTGCTCTTGTCGGCTCTTCACTATCAGCCATTGAACTTTTCATCTGCCACTGGGTATGTGTAAGAAATTTGATTTTTTGTAGCCTCATTTCACCTGTCTTGTTTCTCATAAAATGTTGCTGCCCTCTTCCACTTGGATGGGAGGCCCAGGGATGCCAGGGACCCACCATTAAGCCATTTTTACAGCTATCTCTCACAGTCAATAAAACGAGGGTTACAGACATCGCATGAGGGAGTTGGCTGGTGAAAGATGTGGGAGGGTTATTTGCTAAATTTTTACAGCCATCGGTACACTATGAAAACAAAACTTTTAGTAAAATCTTTCTTACAGTAGGACAGTGCCCTGGACTGTCTGCTTGTATAACAGTAGAGCAGTTCTCAAGTATTTTGGTCTCAGCAATCCTTTATACTTTCAAAATTATTGAGGACCTCAAAGACCTTTTGTTTATGTAGGTTATGTCTATTAGCATTACCAATGTTAAAAATTAAAACTGATAATATTTTACATATTTATTTAATGATTAATTCTAAAATAACAACAAAGTTTTAACTTGTAAATATAACATTTTTTGTGAAAAAAACCCACATTTTCCAAAGCAAAAAATGTTAAGAGTGTAATTCTTTTACATTTTCACATATCATTTTAATATCTGACTTAAAGAAGTCAACTGGTTTCTCACAGCTGCTTTTGCATTCAAGCTGTTATGATATGTTATTAATATTTCAGTTGAACTATGCCAAGAAAATCTGGCCCAACACAGTATGTAGTCTAAAAAAGGTGGAACGTTTTGTATTCGCCTCTTCAGGTAATTGTGGATATTCTTATATTCTTCGATTTTACACCAAAAGTCAACAAAGAGCAGCTTCTTAAAGGTCAGTTGCAATGTGAGTATGAAGCCACATCAATCAGTGAACTTTTTGTACTCCTTATATTAAAATCCATTGGTCTATCTTAAACTTTGAATCAATCTTTTATTCATGTATGATTTTATAATGTAATGCATCGGTTATTTAAAAATATCAGTAATTGAAAAATATTAAATTATGAAGACCTTCCAGATGTTAACACATCTCATTATACAATATCAAAAATAAAATTCAGTGATATCATTGCTAGTCTCTTCAGAAAAGCCTTTAGGTGTTATAAAGCTGTCAAGCTTATGGTGGCAGATATAAGTTTCCCAAAATTCTAATTTTTGCTTGAAAGCTCAAATTTATCATTAGCAACAAACATTGTCAGTTGTGTTCTTGAAGTGACAAAGCTCATGCCATTGATTTGTGAGAAAATGTCTGCCAAATATTCAAATCTGAATAACCATAGTTTGTCAGTTGTTCTTTCAAGTAAAAAATAGTTTCATTTAAAAAAAAAAAAAGGCAGGTAGTTAAGCTCACAATTCAAACTGTTGCACAAATGTTTTTCCTCGAGACAACCACTGGACTTGGAAGGTGGCCGAAGTGCTTTACGTGTTCCCATTATAATGTCCCACATATATACTCAAGAGTAGAGATTTGATATAACTATTTTTTTTCTGCTTCATGAGAGACATTCTTAAGTGAAACTGGGTTATTTTTTAAAACTGTGGGTGTGAGTTTGTGCCACTATTAGTACAGTTAGGTGCCACTGGCTCGATTGCTGTTACAGCAGGAGTCCCCAACCTATGGTAAGTTGTATGATCATTTCACTATATATTACAATGCAATAATAATAGAAATGGAGTGCACAATAGATGTAATGGGCTTGAATCATCCCAAAACCATACCCCTCTCCCTGGTCCATGGAAAAACTGTCTTCCATGAAAACGGTCCCTGGTGCCAAAAAGTCTGGGGATGGCTGTGCTATGGTATTAGCAGTTTTTACCCATGATTGCTTTTACACCATCATTGCAAATGTCAACACAGCAGAAAAGAACAGATAACATTTTAGTGTTATTATGAAAATAGTTTTGACCTTACAAATCCCAACTGTGTCTGGGGAGTCTCTAAAGGATTCCAAAACTGCACTCTGACTTAACCTACTTCTGATAAGATGGAGTTGATTCTAAAGCCTACAGAGACCTTTACTTAACAAAATTTTGCTAAGTATTTATATAAATAACCCAAACAGAGGGAGTTTGAGCTCTTTCCTTTGAGGAAAAGAAAAAATAAACGAGACTGTAGCAAAATCTCTGAGCATAAAAAATTCAAGGCAGATTCAAGATTTCACAAACTGATTTAGAAATGCCAGGAATATCTCAGACCTCTAGATACAGCATGAAAGAAAACTAGGAAAAGAGTGAGGCCCTGACGAAAAGGTCCCATAGAACTATGTGGAAGATTTCTCACTTGCCTCAGCTGGGTCATAGGTAAAGAGGACAGACTGAGAAGGCTTTTTTCACTCCCCTCACTCTCCTTCTCCCCCTCCCCAACCTTGACAGGCTTTGGCCAGGAGAAGACAGTTGTTAATGAGCAATAGACATCCCTGTTTTATGTGAGAATTTGTTATTCTTTCGTTCTTTTAATTCTTCTGGAGATTGTTCTATTAATTACAACTATACATGTTCATTTCACAATGAGAACTTCAAAGACTACATAATCCAGTACCAGCATTTTACCCATAAATAGGGAAACTGAGATACAGTTATCCAAATTCACAACCGTTAAGTGGAGGAGTTAGAACTGGAAACACCAGAACTCCTTATTCTTGAACACTTTTATTGACTAATGCTTCCCTTTCAGTGTTTGCTTATTCAAGATTGGACTCATTTTAACCCAAAGAAACCTCTTCTTAAACAAAGGCCTTTATGGTGAATCGGATCAGTCTCCAGTCCAAGCCCGCTGTCGCTCTCTATCACCACCTGGTGGCAGTACTTGTAAATTGCATGAAAGAGCTGACACCGGAGGGAAAGGCTTTGCCTCTGAAATTCCCAGCCACATCACCAAAGCCAGGACTGGGTAGTTACAAGGGTAGTTACAAGCACTTTAAGTTTCCTATGTAAAGGAAGAATCTATTTATGTCAGTAGAGGACTACTATTTTGAAGGAAAAACTATCTCAATACAAACACACGATTTTAAACATCCATGTTGATTATTCTAGGCTCCTCTCAATTTTATTCATTTTGGGCAAGTTCTTGACTAGGAAATCAGAAAATACTTCTAAAATTAAGCCTTTAGTATTGCTCTTGTTGAATTTGTGAGATATATTTAGATTGTTGTGTCTACATAATATCGCTAGTCCTATTTTCACTGTCTCATGATTCTGAGCGACCCAGATTACACTGCTTAAGTTGTAACTCGAGCATTGGCAATTGCAGCACATTAAACAGAAGAGACTCTCAAACCCTCAGTACAGAGGCGCATTATGCTAGAGAGAAAAATCAATCCATAGGGTATCTGCTCTCTCATCTAGTTAACGGAGTAGAGATGAGAGCTCTTAAATCTTAAAGGATTCGAAAGCCATTGTCATCTTTGCCAAAAAATTCTTAAAATTCTTGTCTTATTTCTGACCCCTACAGTGCATTCCACCAATTTAGAGATTCAATATACCTCTCTTTGGAAAAGGAATTGTTCCCCAATCAAGAGAATCAGTCATTCATATCTTAGAGTATCTTCCCTCAAGAAACACTCAGATGATATCAAGAGTCCTTAGGAATTGAAAATTTCAAGTAGAATACTTGAAAGAGTATAAAACTAAAGATGGAACAGTTTGGACAACTAGAGAGCAGTATTTTGGAATTGGGTTCCTATGAATTAGGGCAGAAGAGGAATTGGAAACTAGAATTGGAAGAAAGGAAATGATCTCTTTGGGGAATATCACACACACACACACACACACAAACTACAGTGAAGAAAGAAGTGAGGCCTTGCAAAAGGATCCTTTGGAAATACATAACTTTGTGTCAAAAAGATGGAACAGATGAATCATCTACCTAGGCCAGGTATCAGGCAAGGAAGCCAAAGGAAGGAGACTACCGCCCCCGCACCTTATATAACAGAAAATTATGTGTCTGTGCTCCCGGAGGTTCTAAAACACATCAGAGTGAATAGAAAGGAGCTGCTCAATCTCAATGGGTGCTCTCAAGGAGCACACGGAAAGGGGAGGCTCCTCCACAGACCATCACGCAAACTTCTTTTGGAACTAGCATGGTGGCTTCTTGGAATCACATTGGGCCCATAGTTGGCATTCAATAAACACTTGTTGTTACATAAATGGGTTAAAGATCACCCCTGTGCTGTTTACATGTTTACAGCAGGCTGGGACAATTAGCTCAAAACTCACCGGCAACAAATACAAATTCTTACACATCTAATTGCTTAAAATAGAACCCAAATCAGCATATTTTTAGCCATTTAGAGCTTGCCTGTTTTGCATGCTCTGCAAAAGTGCACACAACATCTGCTATCCATAGATAAGACAAACTGTAACTATCAAAAACCCCAAACTGCTGTTGCCCTTTGGAACTCTCTGACCCAGAGACTTCCCACCTTGCTGCTAGACAACACCATCCAGACACATAGGCTCCCTCTTCCATCCCCTTCTCTCCTGGAGTTCCCTCATCCTCTTCCCTTTGAGTGGTGGCCTCACGCTGCTGTCTCAAGGGACTTCCTCCCTCATGCCTAGCCAAGCACTGCGCAATACAGCTGTTGTACAAGGCTGCCGTGTTGTAGTCTTGTCTTTTCCTTGATCAGCCCCCAATCCTTGAACTCACCATACTCCACAGCCAATTTCCAATAGTCCTCCCACTTTTACCACCTTATATTTCCAAGCCTGCCCTCTCCTGTCTATGTCCCAGGTCCACTCACACTGCCAATGCCAGTCTTCACCACTGCTCATCTGACAACTGCAAGACTGTCCTAACTGATCTTCCTCCCTCCATGCTAACCTGGCTCCCTGATGATACATCCTGCACCTGGTGTCAGCGGGATCTTTCTGCCACCGAGATCTGATGGGTCCATTCCCCTGCTTAAACCACAGCTACAAAAGATTTCCCAACTCCTTATCATGGCACATGAGATGCTCTCATTTCCCATCTCTCCAGCCATATATTCTTCCCAAGTTCACGTGGGACTGGCACCTACCGACTTGTTTCCTGCCTTTGTACCTTTGCAAGTTCTAGAAATGCTCTTCTCACCATTCGTTACCTGATGTCTCCTATTCATCTTCCCGTCTCAGCTCAATCACATCCACTCCAGCAAGCCTTCTTGGGGCATCAAGTATATGGAAGGAAAGAAATCATTTCTTTCTACTCACCTTAGGTTCACTGGCTAGGTCCCCTACAACAAAAGACAGATTAACAAGAGAAAATCATACAAATATATTTAATATAAGTTTTATGTGGCATAAGAGCCAGCCTTCACAAGGAAATAAAGACCTTAAGGAATCGTCAAACCTGTGTGTTCTTACAGTAGGCTTGATGAAGAGTGAAGAGTGGTAGAAAAAAATGATCGGGCAGAAAGAATGTGATCTTAGGGGAAACTTAGCCAGGCCTGTTTGTTCAGACTCCTCTCTATGTCCCTGTGTTTTAAGAGATACCCCTTTTTTCTGAGGATAGGAAGGGCACCTCTCACATGAAGGTCTTAAGACTTGCTTCAGGGATGAAGGGCAGGGGAAGGTCAGAGAGACCTCACACATACTTCTCAAATTCCTCCTACTTAAAACAATCAATATGCCAAGGTGCCATATTTTGGGGTAGCATGTCCTAAACCCCAGCACAGGCCTGGGCCATGCACCCCTCACTGGTGCCCCTAGAGTACCCTGGGCATAGTTCTGCTGGAGCGTGTGTCCACCATGCATGGCTATATTCTATAAATACCATTTTCTCCTCCTGTTAGACTTAAAGCTCCCAAGGCAAGGGCCATGTCTAATTTATCTCTGCACTTCTAATGCCTAGCAGTGAGTAAATGTCTCTTGAACTGCTAAACAACTGTTAGGTAGAAAAATGAAATTGTTAGGTTGGCTTAGGGTGGGAATTCAAAAAGTATGTATTGACCATAAAGTGGTTAATGGAAAACTTAGGTAGTGATCATAAAGCCTGTGAAACCAAAGCCTCAGGGTCTGGAGAGTCCATAGGATGTAACTCTAACAGACAGCTGCAGCAACACTGGCATTCCCATCCCCCCTGATAAGGATGCAGCTACCCCGCTCCCCTATCTCTGTAGGACAAGACCAGCACAGAGGTCCCAGAAACTGGTTGTTTGAAAAAGAATTTATTACAGTGTCTGTTCCGGCCCAATTGCTCGTTGCCCCCGGAAAAACCCTCTATAAAACCCGAAGCTTTCCCCTCCCTCATGGTGGATGCATCTTTTGGACTCCACCCATCTGCACCCAGATGCTCAAATAAACGGCATGCTACACCTGAGGCTCCTGACCTAACAGAAATCACCGATATGTTCACTAAAATGTCGAGAACTTTCTAATCATCAATAAATTGGGTCAGTGTACTATGCTTTTATATGACCAAGCTCAGAAAAGTTCTTCCTCATTATGCAACAAATCTTTATTCCCATGGGGGGAGAAGGGGAGATTCATTTTCTCACCCATTAGTACAAACATTCAACAAACACGCACTCTTAACATTGCCTCATCCATTAAACTACCTTTTACTAAATCACTACCATTATATATCCATTGACATAATTTTTCCTGCCTGATTTATGTGTTTAATCTGTTTTCTGACTCTAAAAGGATTATTTAGCAAAATCCATTCAATTTATAATTGACAGCCTCTATTGTTTATCTCAACCAACAAATTCAGCAATCTAGAATTTATTGCCCAAAATGCCTTGAGGATAAATTATCGTGCTGATGGTTGGGCTCTCTTTTTAAAACTGATATAAAAATAATCTGTGCTTTAGAACAGAGCCAGCGACTGCACTTGGAGCTGTTTTCTCTGAGTTGCTAAGATGATAAATGAACATGTCTAAAAATAAACTACTCTCAGGTAACCTGGCGGTCTGATCTTTAAAACAACTGATGACAAGCAAATCTTTAGACACGACTACCTTTAGCTTTGACTCTGAGTCCAGTGCAGTTAAATGAAGACAGCACTGGCCAGTAGGCCTGCCTAAAACGGGCACTCTGTTTTGATGGAGGATACAGGCAAATTCAAGCCACTAGAAGTTCTTGCAACTCACATATGAGAATAAATTTAAACTATCATAACAAAGGAAATTAAGTTGATGCATTAATACAAATAAAGGAACAATTTTAATTTAAATATTATCTAATTTAAATGATAAAGTAAAATTAGATTTTCCCAACATAAATCAGCAATGTATGTGCTCACAAAAAGTCAATTTCTTTTAACCTTCTAAAATTATAAGTTATTAGAAATATCTCCACATTTTAAGATTACTTAATTCAATACCCTCCCAAATTTACTACAAAATGCATATAAATTTGTAATTAAGCCTATCTAATTTTAAGCACCACTGATTCCTGTTGAAGCCATGATGAGTGGGAAAGCACTTGTAGAGAAGGGGGCCTCTAAGGTGATACTCTGTCCTCATATCCCAAGCAAACAACTTTGACATGAGAACAGCCAGGATTAGAACCCTGGTCTCCATAGCATATACTCTGAACTACTGCATAAACCTGTAGCTTTATGTTTTTCTCACCTTCTCTTGGCCCACGCTATTGGCCTTATCATCTGTACTGATTTATTCTACTTTCCCTGAATTCTTTCTTTGCTGTAGTCACCCACTTTATATCAGCAGTTTTCCTTCTACAGTTTGTTCTATAGGTGATAAAGAATGTGACAGCTAAGAAAAACACAGAGCCACTAAAGATCCCATAAATCAATGCGGTCTGTATTACAACTTTGATCATAAGACGTCAGTGGGAGAAGGCTCCACAGAGTAGGTGACTTAACAAGCCATCATGGAGGAAGACCAGACTTGAGGAAGGCACAGGTCAGTGACACATCTCAGGCAGAGGGGGAAGCATGGACAAAGGTTGGGAGGTAAGAAGGAGATTAACCAGTCTGTGGGACAAGTAATTTGATACGGATGGAACATGAGTATAAAAGACGGTGGAGAAAGATGAGGACAGAAATGCAGTCAGAGATGAGATCACAAAGGTTGAGTAACCAACTATCCAAGTTTGCACAGAAATGAGGGGGTACCTAGGACATGGGATGAGCTGTACTAAAACCGAGAAAGTCCCAGGCAAACAAGTTGGTCTATAGCCAAAAGTCTGCTAAGCCACGCTTTAAAAGGCACAAATATGGAAATAAAACTCAACAGAAATCAAGCAGGTGGACGGGGGAGGGGATAGGCAAATTCACACCTAACAGGTACAACGCACACTATCTGGGTAATGGGCACACTTAAAATTTTGACTTAAACTGTACAAAAGCAATTCATGTAACCAAAACATTTGTACCCCCATAATATTCTGAAATTAAAAAAAAAATTAAAGGGGTCTAAACTTCTGTAGGCAGGAGGGAAACAAGAATGGGTGAGCAAGTACAAGACCAGATAATTTATTCCTAGTGTGTAATTCACAATGCACTAGCCTTTTAAAACATGAGTTGCAACCCACTGGTGAGTTACAAAATCAAGTTAGTGGTCACAGATAGCAATTTTTGTGATGTAACAGATGAAAACTATTAGAATATGCTGCCCATGCTAAGAAACTTGTTTTGGACACACACATACATTCATCATTACATACACATATTATTTATTGTCGTTAGTTGCAATTAAAAGTTTGAAATATATTGGGCTTCATCAACTCTCAAATTAATACATTTTAAATTCTAAATTTATCTCTACCTTTATCCTTTCTCAGCCAACATTCTGCATGTCATGACACCTACAGATGATGACATCTGCAGAGCATGTTAGGATGAACAGAGACAATTGTTCACTACTACAGGAGACTCACCGGCTCTCACTACCTTGAGGGTCAAGCTATTAATACCTGGTACAAATGTAACCTGTAATCCACTCACAGAGCACTGGTGGCAAAACTCTACCACAGAGTTGCCAAAGCAAGCTCAGCTCTGTCTGTTTAAACCTACAAACGATGAAGGTGAAAAAACATACGATGTGAAAAACATAAAGTAATTCAGTGAATACTTCAAGGAACAAATACAGCAAGGTAGCTGTACTTACAAAAATTAACCACAAAAATTGACCACCCTTTCCAGCTACCATAGTGTGCCCATAAGAGTGTAGAAAATCAATACTGCCAGAAATGCAGGACCATCACGCATTTCCTGCTGACCAGGTCAGCACAAATGCTGAATGCCACTCTAGGATCCGGGTATTTGCTATTTGCCCCATCAGCACAACCTTCATGGTCCTTTTAGAAAGCAAATACCCATCTGAAAAGCTTGGCTGCAAATTCCCTCGCCTGGCTCGGCCCTCAGCCTTCTCTACGCGAATGGATAACTCAGTGGTATGAGGCAGCATTCAGAACAGATTTCTCAGCCAGTCCTAACAGGCTTAAACCCTTCTGATACTCATGTGTATTTTTTTAAACTCAAGACTTTTTTTTTAAATTTAGCTAGAGTCAGTTTCAACCATCTGTCTCTTTGAGAGAAAATAGGATGCAGGCTTATATACATTAGTTTTAAAGAAAACCAATTTTGGCAGAAAGAATTAAAATGAAAGAATTATATCTCAATTTTGAAGACCATACTAAAGAGTAACAGCATATCTGAAGTAAGTTGTAGTTTACATGAACAAGTCAATCTCCTTTTCTACCTGTTAGGTTGTCCCCCATTCCAGACCATCCCCTGACTGAACATTGCTGCAATTACACCTTTCCCACCCAGGGACAGCCTCGGGAAGTAGCAGAGTGGAGACATAAGAGTGACTTCTTCGATTTGAGTGGCAATATCAGGGGAGGTGGGAGGTGATGATAGTAAGGCACTCTCTAAGATTTGGCAATAATGGAAATACAGCATGGTCTCTTTCTGAGAGTTAAACTTGATCTCATCTTAGAAGACAGGACATCTCCCAAGCCCAAACCGTGAAAGACAGTGCCAAACGTAATGGGAAACACTACAACACGAAGGCTGACCAAATGTCATGGGAAACCACCGCGTAATTAGTGGCCACCAGCTGCAAAAACCATTACAATTGGCAGAGGGTGGAGCCTTAAACGCTAGGAAAGGGGCAAGAGTTTTTCAGGTTTTCTCCAATGTGTGCAAGGGAAAGGATGCCCTGTGACCCGCTGATGTCACGCTGCCTATGCATCTGTCAGAAGAGTCAGCACAACGGTGCCAGACCACCACACTAAAGCGTCCTGAAGACGACAGCTCCCCCGGCTCCGGCTTCATGTACACCCGGCCTTTAATCTTCCCACTTCAGTCAAAGGTAATGCCAGCCTTCCCACTACTCAGGCCAAAAATCTTGGACTTATCTCTGATTTCTCTGTCTGTCAAACTCCACATCCAGTCTCTCAGCAAATTAGTTGGGCCCTCCCTTCCAAACATTTCCAGAATCTATCCACTTTTCACCCCTTCCTCTCCTATCACCCTGCCCAAACCACCATCACCTCTCATCCATGCAAAAGTCCGTTAAAGAGGCTCCTCGTTTCCACCCTCGGCCCCCTTGCAGTCCATTCTCCAGACAGCTGCTAGAGTGACTCATTAAAACACAGGTCAAATCTTGTCCCTTCTCTGCAAAAAGCTCTCCCATGGCTCCCACGTCAGAGTAAAAGCCGAAGTCTTTGCAGTGGCCTGCATGGCCCTACACCTACCAGCGCCATTGCTCTTCTCATTTCATCTCCAGACACGCTATCCTCCTGCTGTTTCTAAAACATCAGGCACACTCCCATCTCGGCGTCTTTGCATCTGCCGTTCCCTCTGCCTGTTACACATTTTTCCTACATGTCCGAATGGCTTGCTTCTCAAAGACTTAGTTCAAATTCCATCTCATTCAGGCCTTTTATGACCACTCTAAATAGCAAACTACCCCACCCCATCGTCCCTGCATTCCCAAGTCTTTTCTGCTGCCTTAAGTTTTTCTTCATTACATGTATTGGAACTTTTAATAACATTTAGGTATTTTTCATTGCTTGTCCCTCCTTTTAGAATTGAAGCTCCAATGAAGGCAGAGATTTCAGCATATTGTTCACTGATGTGTTACCAATCCATAGGACAGTGACTGGTACGGTGTAGATAAATATTTGCTGAATGAATGAACAAATTTGGCTTTAAAAATGTGCCCAAGTGAATTCCTTCCCCTCCTTCCAGCCTTATTTTCTACACAAAGGGTCAAAGCTCCAGTGGCTTGGGGATTCCCATAGATCTGCTCCTCCACCATCCCTCTGAACCCTTTTGATTTGATCTGGTGTCCTCAATTGCCATATTAGCGCCACACCTGGATTCTGCCTCTCTTCCCAGCACTTTTGAATTTATTGCATAACTGCACCATCTACTAAATTTTCCAATGCCCATGTTACCTCTGGACTAGGTTTTTAGGATTACCCTTAGTGATCTCAGACTAGTCCTGTCCCAGCCATGCCCAGCTCTGACCTTTGAGACTAAGGGCCCAGAGACCTGAGTTCTTGGAAGAGTTCAGAATACTGGCCTATAAGCAAAGGCATTGTGATCCAATGGGAAGTGAGGTTTCTCCTAGCAAGTTAGTAAGTTGGCATTTTATGTTCATGGCCTAATATATAATATAATGCATAGTTATATTGGGTTGTGTGTTTATTCACCATTAAGTTGCTAGAGAATTTTGGCTACCTAAGAACAATCTAACATCTAGACCCTCAAAACTAAGATTCAAATCTTAATCCTGCCTCTCTGTATAACTCCCCGATCACATCTGCCTCCACAGCTGCAATATGACAGCTGACTACATAAGAATTTTGATACCCAAGAGTGTCACCTGGTCATGTTTTCAGCACATGAGCACATACCTACACACGTGTATATACAGTCACCTAACCCCAAATTCCTTGAGCAGCTCAGAGCTCACTTGTCCTCACCGCCCCAGTCTTTACTGCACAGGGAACTTTTGCAGCAAGGGAGTTGGGGGAGGGAGGATGGGATGATTTACCCTGATGTAAGGAGATAGGAGAATACCTGGGATATGTGAACAAGGTCCTCCATATGTTTCTAAAGCAGGGAGAAGCACACTAACCAACCAAATTTATTCCTTTGCTAAGAGTCAGGAAGCCCAAGTAGTTGGCTCCACAATGCTAAATTTATCTTTGTGTTAATTCAATGTAGGGAGACCTTCCTGAGCCCCTACAAAGTACAAAGTGCCATTCTGGGTGCTGTAGGATTTACACAAATAATCAAGATAGAGACTGTCTCAAAAAGCATGTAATATGGGAGGGTCTGGAAACACTAGCAACACTGCAGGGGAGAAGTACATGATGAAGGTGTAAAGCACTAAGCAGGGCTTACAGGAACTGGAGCTCGAGGGGCTTCATGAAGGAGTTGCTGTAAGAGCCTGACATTGATATGGGGGTGGGGTGGGAACCCGGGCGCATTTCCTGAGGCAGGAGAGCAGGTGTGCAAGCAGGCACTGCTCAATGGCACTGCAGCATGTGGCCAAGTGGGGTCAAGGTGGTATGGGGACACTCTCAGGCCATACCTGACCCAGGGCAATTGTTTCTGCCCTTTGGTCCTATCTTGCTTCAGAATAAAGCTATTTATTTTTAAATCATGTAAGAGTCTTAAAAAAAAAAAAAGAATTTCTGTGTTAAGCCAATTCAATCTACTCAAATATGTTAATCAGTGCAAACAACTGGAATTAACACTTTTCCCACATATCACACCTTTGCTGTAAGAATGAAAAAGTGAGAAATTAAATGTTCAAAATAGATACCTTAGCATTTTTAATATATACATTCTTTGCATAAGATAAGCATTCAGAGTGTGAATTCTATCACCCAACTAAGCTCTTAGTTTTCTATTCTTACTGTAAAAAGAATATGGTACTTGGGGGTTTCAGGCTGTATTTGTCTAGCGCTAGCCCCTGCTTTTGGGGAAGCAGAACAGACTTTGAACATCATCCGGATATGTTAGGAGATTACTGAATGAACATACAAAGGAATCAGTGAAAGATTGAGCCCTCTACAGCATGGTGGTTTGGCCAGTTTGGACTGAAGTTAGCAGCAGCACTTCTTATTTGTTTTTAGTGGTTGTCACAAGCTGTTAAACTTCCTTCATCCCTGCCTGATACTGCTACAGAATTATCATTGTCTTATGAAAACAGGAACTCATAAATGTTTGTTGAGTGAAGAACTGAATGAAAGAATGCTACAATTTGAACAGTCACATGGGCAAGGAAGTGGATCGTTACATTTATTTTTCTGGTTTGGCACCCGTCCTCTCGTTTATGCTGGCCCTAAGTGAAAGGCAGAACCCAGCCAGTAGAAAGTGATGTAAGGCTCTCAGTACACAGAATCAGAGATCTTACATTTGGAGAAAAAATAATGTAGAAATTACCAAAGCTGGTCTGACGTCTCATGGATGAGTCTCTCTGCAGACAATGCTCATTGGAGGTGACGTGCTTGAACTTTCCTAGGTTTTGGGAATTCACTACCCTCACAGGCGGGCCCAGTCCTTTTATGAAAGGTTCTCCATTATATTGGTACAAACTCTGCTTCTCACTAGAAGATTGGGCCACAACGGATAGGTGTCGTCATACCCATCTGCCAAAAACAATGTCCTCACGCCTGGCCCTTCACTGGCTTACCGCGCACAAGCTCTGTGCTGCATCACGTCAAGTTCCTCCTGCTTTGCATTCAAGGGTGGTGGGGGAAGGGGAAAAGCCAAGGAAGAAACAGAGGTGAGAGTGTGAGCACCCCCCACAATGAGGTACGCAGCCCCCCTCCATTGTACCAACCCTTGTTTGTCAAACCTTTGCCTACAGCACTGACCCCAAGTACGTGGACCTTTAGACCTTCTGGAATCAAACAAGCAGAATGCCTCCACGATCCAGCCACAATGCAATCGTGTCACGGTAGATTTTACTTTAACGTGACTTTGGAGTGCTGGGCGTGGGTGTGGGGGGGCTGGGAGATGTGCCCTCCGTAGACCTGACTTATGAGATCAGAATAGAAGCCAGCTGGATACTCTGGACATCTCTAGACTAAAGGTGCCTCAAAAGCCAGGGAAAATGCTGGCTGAACATCTTGCCCTAGCTGGCCCTTACACTGTCCTTACCCTGAGCCACACGCTGCTCTACTAGGCGTAGGTGGAAATGTTTCACACGACCCTGGTTCAGGAAGACAGGCTTCCAGAAACACAGGGATTACCAAGCCCACCTCATTTTGGGCCCAGACACTCAACAGATGACACATTTCAGGAAGTCAATGTTTGTACGAAACTTATCAAAATAATCCAAGGGAAAAAAATTAAATCCTATAAGAAATAGAAAATTAAGTGGGATTTATTCTTTCAGACCTCACCACAACACTAGGAGGTGGATACTATTATTATCAGCCCTGTTTTACAGATAAAGAAAATGAGGTGCGGGGAGCAAAGGAACTTGTCAAGTTCACAGAGCTGATAAATGGTGGGACTGGGATTTGAACTCCAGCTCCAGAGGCTATGCTCTTATACCACTTCTCAGCCATAATCACTGTTACAATTTGTTCTGGGATCAAATCAGGTTTATGAACAAAAGAAGATGAAGATAAAACACCAATATGAATGTTTTTGTCTGGATAATGATGATGTCTGGTCTGTCTACAAATTTACAAAAATGATTATTCACTTAATTATTAATCACTTCCTTCTTTGACTCCTCATTGTACTTTATTATAACTCTGTGAGGCATTTATCACATTTTTACCATATGTGATAACCATTTGATATAGGATAACACATAACCATACGTTATAGATACTAAATTGTCCTCCTTTTCCCCAATTGTACATCTGTGCTTAAGGTCTGTACCTTGTTCATTTTACTGTGCCCACCAAGCTCAGTTTTACTCATGGCTGGCAGTCTGTAAGTGCTATTAATAAACAAATATTCTCTGTTACAATTGAAAAACTACCAAAGGAAGCTAATTTTCACCCCTATACCTCTTTCTTTTATTCATTATCAGTAAAATCTATATTTGTAAGCTCACTTTTCCAGGAACCTGTTATTCCTCATGATGCTAAAATCATTCAAATGCATTTTATATTCTAAATGGGCCTTCTTTCAGGTGCTACTAGAGTTGAATGCTGAAACCACTACCTGTGTGGTTACATATCCATCAGTGCCCTTACAGATGCCTGTTGGAGACTGTGGTTATCAGCAGGCACAGGCAGATCACAGGTAAGTCCCTCCTCCCACAGTCATTTGGGGTTAATCACACAAATCCCAGTTACTCTCCCATAGCACTACACGTAAGGACTCCTTTGTGGTCAAGCATGGCCACGTGACTTGCTTGGCCAATGAAATGCGAGTAGAGGTGTTGTGCGTCACTTCCGGGGGGAGGTTTGATATCCAGTGTGCAATTTGCCACCGGGACTGTGGAAGTGCATATCAAGAGGAAGCCTCTCTCAGCATGGGTCTCTGGTGGAATATGGTGAACAGAGCCCCTTGTTGACCCACGCTGGACATGTAACACGAGCAGGAAGAGTCTTTAGTTGCGTTACTCTGAGGAGGTTTGGGAGTTGTTTGTTACTGCATCAAGACACAGCCTAACCTAACTAGATCCACTCCAAGGAGCAAGAATCCTGGTTACTTTTCACCTTCCTTGATTTAGTGTTGGCAGCTTCAAGCACCCCTCCCTTACTGTCCCCATCTAAAAGTGGCTGCAGAATGCCTTGTGATAGGGCTGTAACAAATAAGAAAGCACTAAATGTCATTATTAACCACAGTCGCCAGAGCACGTGCCCTGGTTAAAGCAGCTTGCGTTCTGTCTTTTCCCCCAGAGAATCTGGAAAACACTCTTTCCACATGCTGCCCAGATCTGCCTTCCCAGTGTTTAGGGTGATGCTTCCAGTACCCTGATCCAACCTCAGAAGTAAAGTTCTGCCCAATTTACCAAGAGAAATGGTGCAGTCTGGGCAGAATGTGCCAAGGAAAGGGAGCATTTGAAGAAAGTACCTTCCTCCTTCCCTACAACTCTTTTGTGACTCAACTTTTGTACCTACTTTAAACTCAATTTCTTGGCCCTTGAATTTTAGGAATTCGTATTTCTTTATTTTTAAAAACAAAGGACTCTCAAGGGAAATGAGCACAGTTCCCCCCTTTAAATTCTGTGGCATAAGATATGGGATTTCACCCTTGCTTGATATGCCAATTACTTTTCAGCAGCATTTGAAAAATATTAAAAAGCTTAACATAGGGAGCAAGAAAAATCTGTAAATATTCAAAACCCCAAGCCTGGCCTTTACAATGGCCCTGGGTGGTACATATTTGCATTGGGAGATTGAGTTTGGCATTTTAACTTATGTAAATAGACTCTCACTTTCCTCTGAGCCTGAAGGCCATCAAAGAGGGAGGATCCTCTTTCCAAATCAGCAGTACCCTATACCTCCTGAAAGCGAACAGAGTCACACTTTTCAAGGGAACAGACGGAAAAGTTTTATTTTTATTTATTTATTTTGTTATTCTTTCTTCCACAAAGTACACACCCATTTCCACAAACCCTTGCTGTTTTGATATTAATGGGGCGGTTGTGGAAACCGGAGACAAAGCGTCATTTTAAAGGGGGACACTGTGTCAAAACACACATTCCCCCCAGGGCCTGCTTCCTTTTCAGCCATCCAAACCCACCAACTGCTGACATTTCGCCGAGTTGGTTCTGAGACAACCTCAAGGTCATCCCCTGTGTTCAGGCTCATTTTAACCTTCAAAAACTTGATAAACATTTAAAGGCTTCCATATGGTATGCTGGAGTATCTAAAACTGCATTCAAAAGGAGAGGACTTCATTCCATTTCAATGAGTAAAATATCATCTTGTCAAACAAAGAAATCGGTACTATTTCAGGCCTACCTAGACAATGTAGTGTGAATTGCAAAAGGGAAACTGATTGTAGGCAAAGGATATATAATGTTGTATCATCCTTTATGCATGAGAGCTACTTCAAATATACTCATTACTCTTGGCTTCACAAGAGTATTTTATTCACATTAGAATAAAATACAAATCTGTTAATGAATCAAAATTTCCCTTCCTCTCACCAGAAAGGAACCAAATACTGGACTGCTCAGCAGAGAGTGTCAGATCAAAGCCAGATCAAAAGAACTTGCCTAAGGGGTTCATAAAAGAAAACACAAGACTCAAGCCTTGCTGCCTGTCATTTCTAGAATGAAAAGTTGTTCTCCCCAAGACACCCCTTCCCCCAGCAGAAATGCTCAACATGATCCTGATTCAGGAAGGCAAGGCTTCCAGAACTCTAGGCATTACCAAGCACACGTTCATATTCGGCCCAGACACACAATGGGTGCCACATTTCAGGAAATGAATGTTTTTACTAAACACATTAAAATGATCCAAGGTGAAAGAACTCAGTCTTACAAGAAAAGGAAAATTAAGTCGGATTTATTCTGTCTAATATTTCAGGTCAACAAAAGCTTGTTGAGTGTCTACCATGTGTAAGACCCTCTGTTGGGAGATACAAGGATGTCTCAAGGGGCGTCATGTCTAGACGGGGAAGAAAGTATGTACATAAATAAATATAACTCAAGATTTTTTTTTTAAAAGCATACCTTTGGTTCAAAGGAAGGCAAAATCACACACATTCCAGAGAAGAGAAGGCTAGAAAGTGACACAATTGCTGTTTGATAATAAAAAGTATCTTCCATGTGTTGAACATGTGCATGTACTGCACCCTGTACACTCATTGTTTGCAATCCTCACAATATCATCCCATTTTGCAGATGAAGAAACTGAGACTCACATAGTTGTTAAGTGGGATATCTTGCCTCTTTTTCTCATTACTTTACACTGCCTCTTAGATGTTGTGCTCTTATTATCTTGTAAAAGTCCAAACAAAGAAATGGACTTAAATTAGACAGGGAAGATTTCAATGAGAAAACCAGAACATCTAAAGCAGAGTTTCTTAACCCTGACATTTGGGACTAAACAGTTCTTTGTTGTAGGGGCCATCCTGTACATTGTAGGATGTTCCACAGCCCTGACCTCTACCCACTAAACACCAGCAGCCTGCCCTCTTTGCAATTATGATAACCAAAAATATTTCCAGACATTGCTAAATGCCCCTGTTGTTTAAATTGGAAGGGGGTTTCAGTCTAGGGCTAGTTGCTCATCACACAAAGATCCAATTATTGAGACAACAAGAATTGCTAAGGAAGGGGGGAATTTTTTAATACAACAGATACCTTTTTGAGAGAATAAGAAAAGCTGCCTCAAATGGGTGAAGCTGCCTCAAATGGGTGAAGCTGCCTCAAATCCGTCTCTACCACTAACAAAGATCATGGGCTTTTAAAGCCGTGGCCACGTGCCTTGGGGCAGGTCGTAGTGTAACCATCAAGGGGCTACGTGCATTGGGGGCAGGTTATGGGGGAAGGTGTCTGACCAGGAGTCTTCAGAATCTCAGCTCCTTTGTCTTGCAGAAAATCCACCATTTCTGGGAAAGAACTCAAAAGGTCAATTTGTTAGTTAAGGGAAAGGATTATAAAATATATATATATATATATATATATAATGGTTATTGAAATTTGTTCATAGAGCTGGTTACATATCCTGGAGAGGAAAATCGGCTGAGAACCACTGATCTAAAAATACTCTGCAATGGGCTGATCACTCATTGAAAATCATCAAATAGGGGAAAGCCAGCTATCCACACAGTCACCTCTACGTCAGGCCAGGAAATGGGACGGGCCACTCTGTGCAGTTCCTTCTGGCCCTATCCACCTCTAATTTGAGCCCCATTTGTGAAAGGTGGCTGGCTTGACTGCCAGTAACTGCCCCCACACTGACTCAAACACACAGCACCTGTGCTAGTTCAAGGTGCGATCTTCAAACTGGCATCTGCACACCCCTGGTCTCATGAAGTCTTTCTAAGGAGCATGCAGCGTGGAAGCAGTGGCTCATACCTGTGATCCCAGCACTTTGGGATGCCACAGGAGGAGGATTACTTAACGCCAGGATTCAGACCAGCCTGGGTAACTGTGGGTGACATAGTAAGACTCTATTTCTACAAAACAAAACAAAACAAAAGCAAGGCGTGGTGGCGCATACCTGTAGTCCCAACTACTCGGGAGGCTGAGGAGGGAGGATCACTTGAGCCCAGGAGTTTGAGGCTTCAGTGAGCTATGAAGCCATGCCACTGCACCCTCCAACCTGGGTGACAAAATGAGATCCTGCCTCTAAATAAACAAACAAATAAGTAAGAGCATGCAGGCCCAAGAAGAGTTAATGACATTAATTTTCAGATCAGCAGTTTCTGTCTGCATGCTTTCCTAACACTATGGGTGTAGAATCATTCAGGGCCTCCTTTCCCACCTACCACCTCCATTTTCACATGCTACTGTAAAAAGAAAAGAAAAAGGAAATCCCAAATCTTACTGCAATGCTTAATCCCAAGATACAAAAATATCCCTTTGTTTAAAGAGCTTCTTCACATATTTTTAAAATTGAGGTTGGTGTATTACTTAGATTTTACCTGGATTCAAAGAATGATGTCATCATTTTATTTTTAAATGTCAAACTTTACAATATTCTGAAAATCATGTTCATTGTGGTGCTTTAGATTTGTAATGAAAAAGCATTAGATGGCAACCTGAAACGTGTGGAGGCAAAGGAGCTACAGAATCTTTAAAAACTCATTAGGGCTTATAGGAGAGAAAAAAATGTTGGAAGAGCACTGAGTTAACGAGTAATGAATTTCACTGGACTGGTTACCAGGCAGATCTGTTGATTAAGTACAGCCATCCTCTACAGCGCCCTTTTATTATGAATGCCCTCAACTCTAACCAAAATTTCCACTTTGTGCATTTGCCACACTGATGGTGTCAGCTGTTCCGTACCCCAAAATGAAACAATAAGAGTAAACAAATAAGCGTATAGCAAGAACACAAGGAAGCATTATAATGTTGGGGCTTAAGAAATATTTAGGAAGCAAAAGCAGCTGCTTGCAAGGATTAGAGAATTGATATGAGCTGAAAACTAAAGAGCACATGCATAGGTCAGGTGGTAAGTAGAGGCCCTCCCAGGATTTAGTAGCAAGTCAGTGTTCTGGATCACGACACAGCTGCTGTATCAGGGAAGTCCCCGAAGACCGAGTAGCTTTAAAGTAAACTTATCTTTGCAACAAATAAAGTTTTGCCTCACAGCTACACCCGCAAGGCAGTCTTGGGGGCTGTATCAGATATGGGCTGCTATGTATTTGGTACCAGCAAGATGCCTGGCGACACAAGAATCAAATGTGTGGGGCTGTAGACTTCATCTCCTCAAGGAAAGCAGGGCTTAAGCTTGTCTTCTCCCAAGCTGAGAAATGTATCATTTTTTTGTTCCCTTTGATACACTTTCAGGCTGTTCCTATCAGAGTGTGAGCATGTTTCTTGAGGGACTCTCAGTCCTGCCACAAAAAAAAGCTACACTAAGCAATACTTTCTGATATCCCGCATGGGCAGAGAAACAATAAGATACAGTGGGAAGAGAATAAGCAAACTTTGGAATGAGGCCGACCTGCATTTGAAATCCAGTCCTTCCGCTAACTGGCCTCCTGTGGCCTTAACCAAGCGACTTAATCTCCCAAGCAGCTCGTTGTTTGTCAAAGAAAGGGGAAAATGTCCACCTTCCAGGGATGTTGGGATGCTTCGATGAACTAACACATCTATAAGGCACTTAATATGCACGCGGTCAGTCCCCAGTGAACGGCAAACAAGGTTAGGCTGCCTGTCACTCCTGGAGGCTCCATTTGGTTACAGTATGTGTTGGTGTATGCTGTACCTGCCACCTGGGCTCCAGGTGAAATGCCAAAAATGTCTTGAGATCCAAGAACATTTTTTTCTTGCTGGCTCTGGCAGAATTGTTTTGCCTTGTCTTCAACAGTTCTCAGCAGAGTAACCTCTGCTCCTCCCCCGTTTCCTAAACAACACACATAAGCCAACGGTTCTTTATCTATTTTTAGCTATAAGTACTCCATTTTCCCCTAGAAAACTGCATTTATGCATAAATGCATTAAATTTTGCATCAATTTTAGTGGGTTCAATGACCACCTAAAAACTATTCATGTGCCTGCCCTGCACAGTGCCTATGGACTTTTGTTTAAGAAGGTTCCTCCAAACAAAGAACTGGGGATGCTTTATGAACAGGTGGGCTACTCAGGATTAGCACCTAGGCAATGGTGTCTATGCTACAATGTAAACCTCACTCTGGTGCCAGGCCTCCTGCAGAGAGGAACCAAAGGAAGTAAGTCCAGGATATAGATGAAAAGTTCACAGTCGAGAAGAATAATTTTGACATGGAGCTAGACAAGAGCTTACACATTGCAAAGAAGAAAAATGAGAACTGAATTAACTTTAGTTAATTCTCAGAAGAAGTCAACTCTAGAAGTTCATTGTCCCAGCAAATTTTCCAAAAGAATATATGTTCTCACATTTTCTAGGGGATATAGAAGCCACAAACGTGTGTAGTAAAAAGGATCCCTGACCAAAGTTGTAACTATTTACATGGCATTTGAGATACACAAAGTATGATGGGGAATGAGTTATTTAATTAAAAAGACATAACTGAAGCAATATTTGATTTCAAAGGCACTATGGGTCAACTTTGACTTTGCTGTATCATCCACAGTTATCAATCAGCTGCAAAAAAAGTACAGCTACCCTGTGGCTTCAAGGAAATAATTATGGCTCATAGCAAAATTGGGCAGCAAAAATGAAAGAAAGAAAATGCTGCCTTTTTTGTTTTTCACAGAGGACAGTAGCCAAAATGGATGGGTTCTAGTTTTAGAGTCATCAGATAGACCTGATTTGAAACCTACCTCTTGACCTTGAGTATGTCTCTTAACTCAATTTTGTGATGTGGAAAATACGAATAATAATGTGGACTTCATAGGACTAATGTAAGCATTAAAATGAGATAACACAAGAAAAGAGCCTGGTATTCAATATATGAAAATCAACCCATGTAATTGTTTTATTATATGGAAGGCTGTATGATAGGTTAAAAGCCCAGGCCAAGAGTCACACCTTCTACATTCCAATCCTGGCTCTGTAACTGAGTAGTTGAGCAATCTCTGGAAAGTTACTTGACATCTTTGTGTCTTGGTTTCCTCATCTGTAAAACAGGATTACAAAAAAAATCTGCCTCATAAGATTTTTGTGAGGATTAAATAAGTTAATACATGTGAAAGTATTTTAAAATGCACTGCCTGGTGAGGTACTCAATCTATTTTAGCTATTGATATCAACCTTTGTGTTACTGGCAGAACAAAATGTAGAGAGAACAAAGTAGTGAGGGAATGTACTAATGTCCCCAACAGCTGCGGGCGACCTTTTCATTTGATGCTAGGTTAAACAATACAAAGAAACTAGGGCGGATGAGCGGCCCATAAAGGTAACCGGGTGAAGCATGTGCACACTGAGCTGAGAGAGGTTCCTGGGTTAAGTCTCAGCGTGTATTTTACAAGATCGGTCTACGTGGCTGCTCCGAGTATGGACAGAGCAGCACCCAGGCTGGATCCCCAAGAATTCTTTGACTCAGCACTGGAGTCAAAAGAAAGGCTCATGTATTAAATGTAGAATTGGGAAGAAGTGTTTTGGGAAGTAACTTGCCAAGAAAGATCGCAGAGCCCTCTCTTAGAAATAAAACATGATGACAGAAATGCCAAATGACATTCTCTTACTATCTTGGAAGCTAGTCAGAGTCAGAAACTGAAGACCGTGGACCACTACTCTAAGAGCTCTGCCCCATTTCCCTGTGGGTTGAATTTATTGATGATTACACCTAATGATGTCAACCTTTAACAACAAAACAGCCATGCATGTTTTCAGTGGGAAAGGCTGGAAATGGGAGGGCCTGGGAGCTATCTCTGCTTCCTCCAGGGGACGGTGCCCAAGAGGCTGCAGTATCCCAGAGGTCCAACAGGGAAAGAAACAGGTGCATTCCTTGCCTGAGGCAAGGAAGAAAAAGAGAGATGCAGGAGATACTTTGGCTAAAAACAGGGCCCGGAGCTTGACATTTTAAAATTTTTAAATACTTTTCCAAAGCTGGAAAAGCCTGCACTGGGCCCCCACACTGTATTATCAAAACAATCCAACAAAGCTGCTAGAAAATTTCAAGAAGAACAGCTCTTGGAGTACTGGATCCTCAGACCTTAAGAAATATTGAAGAACTGGTTCCTATGAAGAGAGCATTTGGTAGTCCAGTGGTAGGGGTGTCAGATTCTATTTTACTGAGAAACATGGTCAAGAAGAGCAGTTTGGGCCCTTTTCCCCACCACAAACCTTTTGGAGCAAACTTGGCATTAGGATCAGAGAAGTATTACATTCTCACCAAGACCCTAAGCATGCAATTTGCACTGAATGTACCCATTCCAAATTTCCTAACACCAATCAACATATTTCTCCATAATTTCCACAACAAAAGTGTGTACATAAACAGTCACCCTCACCTGTGCTAATATTAGCCTTGGGATGTCTACTGCAGCCACCTGTGCCTTACCGTTAGCTAAGCTTTCTGCTAATCTGGAATGTTTGGAAGCAATTTTTCACAACTCTGAACTACCCTGTCCACTTGAAAGGCATTCCAGGCAAGAAAATGGCTGGCTACTTGCTCCTGCCCCTTACCTATGAGTAGTAGAGGCCAGGATAATGAATACCTTCTATCTTCTGCATTTTGTTGAGTCTCTGATTTCCTAAGTAATTTCCTGTCCTGATCCTGGGCTTCAGTTTAATCTTATCAGCCAAGGTACAAGTCATGAGACTTCCGCACACTCAGTTCCCATCAGGGCTGCCAGGATCACTGCCCTTATGATGACGACGCACGGATTTATAAGGCCACAGCGATTCCGAGCGGGAGAAGGGAAACGGCAACCAGGCGGCCGGGAAGGTGTTTACCAAAACACATCCCCCAGCCACACTTTTTCGCAGCAGAGAGAGAAACTGGCATCTTCTTGCGTGAGTGTTTAATTAATGCGCTGCTGGAAGTGCATTCGCTCCCTCCGACTTGGCGGATACCGACAGCATCTGAGAGCTTTGCAGGCAGCTCAAAAATGTAATCAAACAGCATCCTTTCCCCTCCCTCCACAGCTTCCTCCTCCCCCAGGGGCCGTCAGCTGGTGGCCTGGAGGGGCGCGAATTTCACTGCGGTTTGCCCCCCGATCCCCGGGGGAAGACCTAGGCGGGGCGCTCCGGGACGCCCCTCCCCGCTCACAAGGTGCGCGACAAGGTGATGACACTACGACCCTTCCTCCCCTGCCCCGGCCTCTCGGCTCTGCCGCGGGGAGCTGCAGGAGGGCGCTGCCGCTGGGGGGCTCTGGCCGCCTTTGGGCGAGCGGAGGACGCAGGAGCCTGGGCAGGGGGCCGAGCAAGCGTCCGGCTGAGGCTGCAGCGGCCGCAGCTACAGCGGGTGCCCAAGGCAGACGACACCGGGGTGGGGAGGGCCGCGGAGGGATGCGGAGGTGGCGGTCGGGAGCGCCGCGGCATCCCGCGCCTGTTTACCTGGACGCGCTGGGCAGCGGCGGGACTGGGTTCCCCGAGCGCGGCGGCGGCTCCCGGGCGGCTCCCGAGGGTGGCGGGCCCGGCGCGGGCAGGATGTGCTGTCTCACGCTGCGCCGGCCGCTCGGCTCGCGCTCCTCGGGGAGCGATCACTTCCTCTCTCTCCGCGCGCCTGACACTGACAGCTCCCCGAGCACCCAGTCTGCGGGGCTCGCCCCGCCCCGGCCCACGCCCTCCACGCCCGCGCCCCTCCTGCGGGACGGCCCCTTCTCCCGCACCCGCGCCCGCACTGCTCTCGCCGAGAGGGGCTGGCGCCGGCCCAGAGGCGGGCGGCGAGGAGAGGACCCGGCGAGGTCAGCTCGACTATTCCTTTGCCACTGGCAGGACGTAGACCTAAGTTGCCGCAAACACAGGAGCTTCAGTGTTCTGGGAGCTCCTACTGCTAGCGTGCCACCGTTGAACAACTTTCACTCCCAGGCACTTTAAGGTCATTTAAGTAGAAATAGAGAAAGCTCTTATCTACCTGCCATACACAATGACTTATAGCTCTGATTGATCCCAATTATACCAGAAGGGGGGAAATTTTATATAGATACATAGATCTGTCTCTATCTCTCTCTATATATATTTGTCTCTCTCTATATATAGAGAGATATAGATTTCTCGCTTGCCTCCACATTGCTTCTTAGACACTAGCTTTTAAAAGTCTGTGTTACCATTCTTGGACTCCTCAAAGCTTGCCAGAACAGCTAAGTTATAAGGCTGAAAAAATGGAGTTTGGGATGCTCATCAAACTCCCATTTGGAGGTTTGGCACTATTATTTTTTATTTATTTATTTATTTTTTGAGACAGAGTCTCACTCTGCCCCGACTAGAGTGCCGTGGCATCAGCCTAGCTCACAGCAACCTCCAACTCCTGGGCTCAAGTGATCCTTCTGCCTCAGCCTCCCGAGTCGCTGGGACTGCAGGCATGTGCCACCATGCCCGGCTAATTTTTTCTATATATTTTTAGTTGGCCAATTAATTTCTTTCTATTTTTAGTAGAGACGGGTCTCACTCTTCTTGCTCAGGCTGGTTTCGAACGCCTGACCTTGAGCGATCCGCCTGGCCTCCCAAGGTGCTAGGATTACAGGTGTGAGCCACAGCGCTCGGCCGGTTTGGCAGCATTTTATAGAGAAGCTTTTTACAGTGTTCTTTGAACATCTGTGAAGTCATTGTACACATTAGAATGTAAGTTAGTGGAGGACAGAGACTATACCTTGTTCACACTGTATCTCCATTATCTAGAGCAGTGTTTGATGTATAATGGTTACTCAATAAATATTTATGAATTTATTAATTGACAAGTGTTACAGTAATTTCAAAATAAATATAGATCATATTATAAATACAGTATCATATTCATCTGCAAATGTCCATCATTCTAATTTTACCTTCTTGGCTAGTCTATTGTGATCATAAGTATGTCTAAAAAAGAGAGAAGTGAAATGTCTTTAGATAGAAGGTATTCAAGATATTCCAAAAGGAAAACTCCATGAAATAAATACCACTCCCATTTAATGGATATTTAATATATGCCAATTCTACATATATTTTCTCTTAAACTTTCAACAACATTATGTAGTGATATAATGTGCACCAAGAAAAGGAATTTGAACTTTAAAAAAGTTAGCCACCTTGCCCGAGTTCCATAGCTACTGAGTGGTCTAGCTGAGATTGGAATTCCCAGCCACCTGATTCAGCAGCTTGTCCCACAGCTTGTACCTTAACCGCTTGGTATCCCTGCCTTTCCAACACAGGGGTGATGAGTGCCCACCACCTGCAAAGCACTGTGCTGTGAGCTTCAGATGATTCAAAAATGAGAAGAATATGATTCCTCTTCTCACAAGGGTTAAAATCCAGTCAAAGGTGCAAACAGAGGTAAAGACAACATAATTAAAGGCAAACAATAAGGAAATAGGCAAAGCAATGCAATCATTTGAGTAGGGGAGATGGAAGGGGAAACTCGAAATGTATGAATGTGGATTATATTTGAAATATAAGACATGGGTAAGAAATGAAAGGGGAGAACATTTTCGTCCATAGATAAAGCCCCAGAAAAGCACAAAGCATACTTGGCAAATGGCAAGGGGGCTAGCTTTTTGGAGCATGACAGATTCATGGGGAAGCCAACTAGGACCTTCAGAGAAACTGAAGAGCAGATAATGAAGAACCATTAAAGGCCTCTGGGTAGAGAATGACACTTGGGAAGAGTCCTCTGCTATCGAGACAAGTTTAAAGTTCATTAATGAATTCAGGCCAAGATTAACAGGATTGAGAAGGTCTGAATTTGTCAAACTGTTTTCTTTTTTTTTTTTTAATTTCAGAACATTACAGGGGTACAAAGGTTTTGGTTACATAAATTGCTTTTGAACCATTTGAGTCCAAATTATAAGTATGCAATTTGTCAAGCTGTACGCATAACAAATAGCCTATAATATATGCCCAGCACAAATTAAGCACTTAGTTGGAAAGTTAGTTATAACAATCCTACTTCTCAGTATTTATCCAAAAGAATTCAAAGTAGGATCTCAAAGAGATATTTGAGCAGTCATGTTCAATGCAGCATTATTCACAATAGCCAAGAGTCGAAGCAACCCAAATGCTCATCAACAGATAAATGGGTAAAGAAAATGTGGAATGCACATGCAGGAGAAAATTATGCAGACTTAAAAAAGAAAATCCTGTCACATGCTGCAAGATGGATGAAACTGGAGGACATTATGCTAAGTGAAATAAGCCAGTCACAAATAGAAAAATACTGCACAAAAGTAGTCAAAATCATAGAAACAGAAATTACAGGCACACCTGAGAGATTTTGAGGGTTTGGTTCCAGACGACTGCAATGAAGCAAATATCACAATGAAATGAGTCACTCGAACTTTTTGCTGTCCCAGTGCATATAAAAGTTATTTTTAAAACAAAGCCCAAAGACAGACAACAAACTGGGAGATATAACTGCCACCTATATCGTAGACAAAGATTAATTTATTTAATTTACAAAGAATTGCTGTAAGCCAAAAAGAAAAAAGGCGAAAACCAAGGAGAAAAATGGACAAAAGATACAAGCAGGCAGCTCACAATAAAAGAAATACAAATGACTGTTCATATACAGATGGATGCTCAACTCTACTCAGAATCCAAGAATATATATGAAAACAACATAAGAGAAACAGTGTGAAGATGGATGATAGCCAGTGTTGAATGACGGTAGGGAAAGGGAATCTGGCCTACACTTTTGGTGGAAGTACAAATTGAGTCGGTCACTGAAAGTGTAGTGAGAAAAAAAGAGAGCTGTGTTTATACTATACTATAGTCTACTAAGAATGCAATAGCATTGTCTAAAATATGCACATACTTAATTTTAAAATATTGTATTGCTAGCAATCTCTGAGCCTTTAGCAAGTCACAATCTTTTTTCTGGTGGATGGTTTTGCCTTAGTGTTCATGGCTGCTGGCTGATCAGGCTGGTGGTTCCTGAAGGTTGCAGTGGCTGTGATAATTTCCTAAAACAAGATGCAATGAAGTTTGCCACATTGATTGACTCTTTCTTTCACGAAAGATTTCCCTGCAGCATCTTATGCTGGATAGTATTTTATCCACAGAATTTCTTCCAAAATTGGAGTGAATTTTCTCAGACCCTGCAACTGCTTTATCAGCCAAGTTTATGCAATATTCTAAATTTTTTGTTGTTATTTCAACAGTGTTCACAGCATCTTTACCAGCAGTGGATCCCATCTTAAGAAACCACTGGCTTTGCTCATTCCATAAGAAGTAACTCCTCATGATGGAAGTTTTTTACTATGAGATGGTAGCAAGTCCATCACGTCTTCAGGCTCCACTTCTAGTTCTCTTGCTATTTCTACCACATGTGCAGTTACTTCCTTCACTGACATCTTGAACCCCTCAAAGTCATCCATGAAGGTTGGAATCAATTTCTTCCAAACTCCTGTTAATGTTGATATTATATTTTGACTCTCCTCCCATGAATCACAAGTGTTCTTAATGGCATCTAGAATGGTGAATTCTTTCCAGAAAGCTTTCAATTTAGTTTGCCCAGAAAAATTACTATCTATGGCAGCTATAGCCTTACAAAATTTAATTCTTAATAAGACTTGAAAGTCAAAATGACTTCTTGAACCATGGGCTGCAGAACAGATGTTGTGTTAGCAGATATGAAAACAGTATTAATCTCCTTCTACATCTCCATCAGAGCTCTTGGGTGACTAGGTGCTTTGGCTATAAGCAGAAATATTTTTAAACGGGTCTTTTTTTTTTTCTGAGCAGTAGGTTTCAACTGTGGGCTGAAAATATTCAGTAAACTGTGCTGCAAACAAATGTGCTACCATCCAGGCTTTGTTGTTCCATTTACAAAGCACAGGCAGAATAGATTTAGCATAATACATTAAAAATGTATTATTTAGTGTGGCCACCTTCATCGTTTGTCTTATCTATATCTGGATAACTTGCTGCAGCTTCTCCATCAGCACTTGCTACTTTACCTTGTATTTTTATATTATGGAGATGACTTCTTCTCTTAAACCTCATGAACTAACCCCTGCTAGCTTCTAACTTTTCTTCTGCAGCTTCCTCACCTCTCTTAGCCTTTATAAAATTAAAGAGAGTTAGAGCCTTGCTCTGGATGAGGCTTTGGCTTAAGAAAATGTTGTCACTGCTTTGATCTTCTATCCAGACCTTATCATTCATGTGTTTACTGAAATAGTGCTTTTAATTTCTTTTAAAAACTTTTTCATTGCAATCACAACTTGGGTGACTGCTTAGCGCAATAGGCCTAGTTTTCAGCCTCTCTTGGCTTTCAACCTGCCTTCCTCACTAAGCTCAGTCATTTCTAGCTTTTGATTTAAAGTGAGAGACCTGCAACTCTTCCTTTCACTTCAACACTTGGATACCATTGTAGGTTTATTAATTGGCCTAATTTCAATACTGTTGTGTCTCAGGGACTAGGGAGGCCTGAGGAGAGAGAAAGAGATGGGGAATGACTGGTTGGTAGAGCACTCAGAACACAAACGACATTTATCAATTAAGTTCGCTCTTTTATATGGGCACAGTTCAAAGCAATTACGATAATAACATCAAAGATCCCTAAAGACATATCAACATAACATACTTAATAATAATGAAAAAATTTGAAATATTGTGGGAATTACCAAAGTGTGACACAGAGACACAAAATGAGCACACGTTGTTAGAAAAAGGGAACCTATAGACTTGCTTGACACAGGGTTGACACAAACCTTCAATTTGTCAAAAATATCTGCATAGTGCGATAAGGAGGAGCACAATAAAACAAGGTATGTCTGTAAAAATGTAATTGCCAAGGACTCAGAGTGAGGAGGAGGAGGAATTCCTGATTCATAGGCATAGACTTTCAGTTTTGCAAGACGAAAAAATTCTAGAGATCTGTTTTATAACAATGTGAATGTACTTAATGTTACTGAACTTTAAAATGGTTAAGTTGGTAAACTTAGTGTTGTGTTTTCTATGACAATAAAAAAATTATACATTAGTTTCATTATCCTATACCCAACCATGATGCAGATATTGGCTGTGGGTCTAGAAATGAATAAGAAATAAATTGCCCCTATTTTCCACAGATTCAAAATCTAATGAAAAGGTACAACTGACTTTAATACCAAGTAGACTTGGAAAAATACAGTAATGAAGACATTTGCCATAAAAGATTGAAAAAGAGAAATTAAGTTCCAATTAAGAATCCTTCTGATATGGAAGGGCTTGTTGAAAAAGTTCTGAGAGTAAGTGTACAGTTAGGTCTAAGTCCTAACAGATGATGATGATATTTCAGAATGGGGTTAGAGATCAGGGAGAAAAAGAGGCATAGAATTTTTTTTTAATTGATAGGCCTGATTTTGTTAGAGCAGTTCTAGGTTCACAGAAAATTAATCAGAAAGTACAGAGTGCCCGTATACCACCCCCTGGCTGACCCTCCTCCCACACCTTTCCCTTATTATCAACACGTTGCACTAGTGCGACACATTTGTTACAATTGATGGGCCAATATTGACACATTATTAACTAATATCCATAGCTTACATTAGGGTTCACACTTGGTGGTGTACAGTTCTATGGGTTTTTGACAAAGATATAATGTCCTGTATCCATCGTTACAATATCACATACAACAGTTTCACTGCTCTAGAAGTGCTTTGCGCTCCCCTTTTCATTTCTCTCTTCCTCCTTCTCCCCAAACCTCTAGCAACTACTGATCTTTTTTACTGTCCCTGTACTTAGGCCTTTTCTAGAATGCCATGTGGTTGGAACCATATAGTATACAGTATCGTTGGCCTTCCGTATCCACAGATTCAACCAATTGCATATGGAAAATATTCAGGGAAAAAATCAATAAAAATAATAATAAAGCAATAAAAAATAATCCAAATAAAAAGCCAATACAGTATTACAACAATTTACAGAGCATTTACATTGTGTTAAGCATTATGAGTAATCTAGAGATGATTTAAAGTACAGCTATGCATCACTTAATGACAGGGATGCCTTCTGAGAAATGCTTTGTCAGCTGATTTCAATGTTGTGTGAACATCAGAGTGTACCTGCAAAAACCCAGATGGTGTAGCCTACTACACACCTAGGCTAAACAATATAGCCTATTGCTCTTAGTCTACAAGCCTTTATAGCATGTTACTGTACTGACTACTGTAAGCAATTGTAACACAATGGTAAATATTTGTGTATCTAAACACATCTAAACATAGAAAAGGTACAGTAAAAATATGCTATAAAAGATGTAAAAAATGGTGCACCTGTATAGGGCACTTACCATGAGTGGAGGTTGTAGGACTGGAAGTTGCTCTGGGTAAGTCGGTGAGTGAGTGGTGAGTGAATGTGAAGGCCAAGTACGTTACTGTACACTACTGTACACTTTACATTGTACACTTAGGCTACACTAAATCTATACAAAATATTTTTCTTTCTTTAATAACAAATTAACCTTAGCTTACTGTAACCTTTTTACTTTATAAACTTTTTACTTTTTAACCTTTTGACTCTTTTGTAATAACACTTATCTTAAAACACAAGCACTCTGCACAACTATACCAATATATTGTCTTTCTTTATATCCTTATTCCATGAGATTTTTTTCTATTTAAAATTTTTTTCCTTTTACTTTTAAAACTTTTTTTGTTAAAGACTAAGATACAAACACATACATTAGCTTAGGCCTACGCAGGGTCAGGATTATCAATATCACTGTCTTCCACCTCCACATCTTGTCCCACTGGAGGGTCTTCAGGGGCAATAACATGCACGGAGCTGTTATCTCCTATGATAACAATGCCTTCTTCTGGAATATTTCCCAAAGGACCTGCCTGAGTCTATTTTAGTTAACTTCTAATGTTACTTTTTGTCAAAAATATAAGATCTGTGCCTAGATTCTATTTTTTTTTAATCTGGATATCTAGTTGTTTCAACACCATTTCTTGAAAAGACTATCTGAGGCATGTATTTTTCCTTTGATTTGATATTTAATAGGAAAAATCTTAAAAGTATTATCATGTGGTACTGGCCAAGTTGGTTGTTTACAGCTACACACCTCGAATCTTACAACCCAAAGTGGCTTTTGCACTAGGTTGGGGAATAATGGATTAAAGATAGTGGATCTTGCTGTATTCAACAATCTGAAAAGTTGAATCTAATCACATTTTGATTATATAAACCAATATACAATGCTAATAATCTATAATTCTGTGATGAATCTTCCTGTATTAGAAATAATTACCTACCAACTTGCATGTTAGATTTTCAAATACTGAATTTCTTAAAAATAATGGTCACTTTATGCAGTGAAGAAGGACACCAGAATGGAGAAGAGAGGAATTGTTCCATGTGAAATGACACTTGTCTACCCCAGCAACAGTCCCCTCACTCCTACAGAAAGCATGCCAAATCTAAAGTGTTATGTACCATCACCCCGTCTCAAGCCTACCTTAGAGACAGAAATCACATTGAAGTTAAAATTAAAAGGCTAAGAAAAATTAGCCAGGTGTGACGGTGTGTGCCTGCAGTCATGGCTACTTGGGAGCCTGAGGTAGGAAGATGACTGGAGCCCAAGAGTTTGATGCTGCAGTGAGCTATGATTGCATCACTGCACTTCAGCCTGGGTGACAAAGTAAGACACTTTGTCTATTAAAAAAAAAGTAAAAAGATCTTTAATAGGTTTTTCATAAAAAAATATTAAGAGCCATTTGTGGATTAAATAGTGCTCATTGCAAATGTACATGTTTAACCTCTTACTCTAGTTATTGATCCTAAAGTCAAAAGAAGAGCTCAAAGGAAGGGGTTAGATCATGGCCACAAAACATATTGAGCAAATTCCTAAGTTACTAGCCACTAAGAGATGCTTGAGAGCCATCCAAGGGACAAAGGTTTGGCTAAGTTCCCCTGCTCTGGAATCAGACTGTGTGCAAACTTAAGTCTACCACTTACTGGTTTTATATACTGTGCAAGTTACTAGACTCCTCTTAGACTCATGTCTGCTAGAAATCAACAGGAAGCAATAATGATACTTGTCTCCTGTAATATTTCAATGATTTAAGTCATGCGAAACACTGGGCACACTCCCTAGAACATAATTAAAAACATTCAATTGTTAGCTATAGTTTGCTGTTTTTAATCCCATGTGCATAAAAAGTACAAAAGAAGAGCTTTGTGTTCTTTAGATTCAGTGTCCAATCTGTGACACTGCCAGACTTCAGGGTCCACTAAGACCACAGGATCACCACTAGCCTTCCAGGCAGAGATTCTTCGGCCTCCCTCCACCAGTTGCCCATACAGGTGTGGCCCCACGGTTGCTCCTCTGTCTGACTTACTTTCATACAGCCCCACTTCATACGTTCCAACAGCAACCTTACACACCCAGAGCCCTTCACCTCTGCTTGAGAAATCTCCTCTGGAAGTTATTCCTCAGTTCGTTTTATCTTGATTGGAAGAAACACACTGAAAATTCACCTTGGTGATCCAAAGGCTCTAAAATCACAGAAAGGTGAGCCATCAGAAACAGCCATTAAAAATGTAAGGTGTCCACAGAAGAAAAAACTGCTTGAAAGTGTTTTCTAGTTAGGATAACATATCTTTTTATCATGCTAAGATTAAACGCCTGTGCGAAAACTAATTTAGACCACCACCTATGTCATATATGGTTTTGTGCAGGATATATTTAATGTGAGATATCTTTCATGTATTTTTCTGCTATATGACTGAAACTAATCTGTTTGTGCCAATCCAAAACAATACTAGATGTCTGGAAATGGGTATAATTCATGTTTGAAATTGTATTAAAAATCAAAGGAGGACTTATAGGAAACTCAATGATTCCAACATCTAAAGAAACTCCTGCTTTTCTGTCTTCTGGATACTTTTCATTAAGGGACATTGCCTATATTTGTATATAGCACCTACAAAGAATCTGCAATAAATAAATAAGCACATTCAAATTTATCGTAAGTTTTGGAAGAATGAATTAAGAAATGTCAGATGTGGTTAGACTTTTCTAAGTGCCTTTTAGATAACTTCAATGCAACTCCAATTATACTGCAGTTACCCATTTTGTGATATAATTGTATTGTAATCACTCTAGCCCTCCTTCACTTTTGCCTTCATATGGCTTTGTGCCCTGTCCCCTCCTCCTTACATTTCACTCCATCAGTTTTTCTTTCAAGGATAATGCTAAGCCAAAATTCATTTATTTTTAACAATCAATAACAATCATGAAAATAACTTAAACAGCAAAACCAAAAATCTTTACATCTTTGAAAAATCATTTTAAGCCACTTAAGTTGATGGAAAAAACCTAGTGATTATAAAACATACATTCTTTATGTAGTTTTAAATTCCCTTTCCATCACTGTCTAAATATAAACCTTTATTTTTCCCAGCTGTGAAACCAGTGTGTATACCTTTCTTTGTGTTCTGCCTCATTACTTATTATTTCAAATTTATATTTCTAGAAATCAAATAAACCTACCTTGCCAAAAAATTAAACCACATTTTTGGTATATTACTTCTCCAGATTATTCCCTATAAACATATTTTATAGTTTCTTATAACCACTGCACATAAAAATTGATCCTAATAGAAGAATGATGCACCTGTCTGCCATAGTTCTCCCAACACTTTTTAAAAGTCATCTCTGTTTATTTATAGATAATTTAATATATATATTAGTACTATGTGTATGCCTTTATCCAGTAAGTCTGAGCATTTTTCTTTGCAGTGTGCTTCATTATTTGTTATTTTTAATGTGCTAACTCTTAATATCATTTGACTACTTGAAAAGCAAAATCCAGATACCTCATGTATTTTAGAATACAAATTGTATATATTACATTTCTCTTCCTTTTTATGCTTGCCTCATTATAGTTATACTTTAATAAGAATTATAAAATTATTTGTATAGCATAACACAATTTTCTAGTATTAAAGGAATATATAAATCATAAGTCTTACGTAAAGGTTAAGAACTCAGGCTTTAGAGTCAAGCATACCTCAGTTAAAACTAGTTCCTATGATTAAACTAGCTGTGTGATTTTGTACAAATTGTTTAAAGTCTCAAGCCTCACTGTCTTCATCTGTAAAATGGGCATAATAGTGCCCATCTCTTAAGATTGTTATAAAGATTAAATTAGATAGTGCTCATAAAGAACTTGGCATAATGATTGACAGCAAGTAAAAACTAAATGAGTATTAGTTATTGTTAGTATGTAGGTGGACACAGAAAAAAGACTGAAAGGTTACATGGCCTTTTTTTTCTTTGGGGTTTAGCTTTATTTTTTAATTGCTCTATGAATATGTATTATGTGTTCCAACAAGCTTGTTAGATTCCAGGGATATTCCAGTAGCAGCATTGAGTCAGTTAAAAACAATAAAAATTTCTATCATAAGCTTCTTCCTTTTGAAACTTCCTAAATGCATACTAAATCTCATCAGTTGGCAATGGTCAAGACAGACGTCTCAGGTATCAGGAACAATAAGCGGCATCCGGGTAAGGTGCTGCACCTCCTTGTTATAAGGCAAGTCAGGATAAAGACGGAGTCAGGATGGATGGCAATGACTGTGCCCGCGCACTCTCTGGGTAAATATCAAGCATCATGTTCCTTTCTTCCAGCACATACCACTTAGGTGGTGATTGTGCCACTCTGGTTCCATTGAGATGCAATGAGCCATGAAGGAATCCTCCCCAGGGATCTTATAATGATATACTACGGTCTACTCTGGAGCTGGAAATATACGCTGCCCGAGTGCCTGCATGCTGGCAGTGGGAGGAGACCCAGCCAGGTGGCCACTGGTGCCCTTGCTACTTCCAAGCCCTTGCTCTCCTTCACTTGCTAGACATTCAGGTGAGATTCTTTGTGGGGGATGATACAATTCACATTATCAACCAGATGATTTTTTTTTAAATGGCCTAACTGTAAAATGTAAATTTAATTGGTTTATGGGAAGATAGTGAAAGCAAGAGATCATCTTTCCATTTAAGTTTTTAGCATGAAAACCAATTTGCACATGAGAAAGCCTTTCGTGTCCTAACGCTCTCTCATTTAAGACAGGGATCTAAACTTTCGCTTGGGCCATTTCTTTGCCTCCTGGATGTGGCTACTAAATTTTGAAAGATTTCCAAATTGAGATTTTAGAGGGGACCCTTTATTACTCCAAATACATATTCCTATGTAGGTAAATTCTGAATAATGATCTGAAGTTGGTAAAGGATAATTCATAAACATTTTTAAAAAGTTAACTGCATGTCCATTTGTCATTGGGCCTTCGGGTCACTTTTTGCTTTGCTTTTCTTACCTAGCATGAAACTATTTAATAATAGTAGTGAATAAACTTTTTTTTCAGAGTGTTTTTTAAATTCAACTTTAATTTTTTCTCTTTCGTTAGTGAATATACATTTAATGGTCTCTTTTTAACAAAACTTTTTCTTATTAAAGTTTTCATACCGTATGGACTAAAAGTAATAGAAGTTTAAATATAATATTCTGTTTAAAACTATTACATGTCTTTCATTACTTTGATGTCCTTAATATTACTTCATCGTTTTCAAGTCAAACTTTCACCCTTTCACTAAAGACTCATGATGATGGAGATAAATTGCTCAACTATTCAAAGAGTTTTTTAGCATTCTAACTTGTCAAATATGAATAAAGTCATACAAGATTATGTTAAATTGGGTGATTTTTCAGAGTCTCAAAGCTATTTTTCCCCCTTTGTAGTAAAAGAACTACAAATATAAATAAATTTGTATATTTTGAGAAACATCATTTTGAAACACTTCAGGTCAACAAATTAATAGAATCCAAGTTTTGTTCAACAAAGCCAACAAGAATATATTTCATGATTTATTTCTATGATAGTGTAGAAGGAGGGGTGGGGGAGAGAGAGAGAGAGAGAGAGAGAGAGAGGGAGAGAGAGAGAGAGAGGGAGGAGAGTGCCCTGGGAAGACATTCCAAAGAGACAGAAAACAAAGAGAAAAACAAAGAACAAAACAAAGATACAGAGAGTCGTAAACTCTGAGATTAGCCCCAGTGTAAAATAAAGTACCCCTGTCACATATTATTTCAGTCACCTTTGAACCTTGAGCCAATCAATGCTTATTGGCTTTCTAACAATTTTAAAATGTTCCCTTCTCCTTTGGGAATCATATGGTTTGCTTTTTATTTTCAAACATAGTTAAAATAAAGGTTTATTTCTCAATAGAATTCCAGAAATTTCATCCATGCATAGAGGAGTAACTTAGAGTTGGCATACATTTTTGCTCAACTCCTAACAGTGTCCTGTTCATGGAATTGCTAGATACACGACCTCAGTGGCCCTTTGAACTCATAGCTCTTTAGATTGCCTTTTTTTCTGTGCAAAATCATGGCCACTTCATTCCACAGTGCCTGAAGTCAGAATCAGAATTTATTTTTTGATTTATTTTCTCCACATCAGATATAGATTTTTTTCTACAAATATTCTACCAGGAACAATATATGAAAGAACATTATTTAAAGCAGGAAAAAAAATTGGGGAAATCAGTATTTTACCCACCATTCACAAATTGCCAGCTATTCTTTTTCTTTTTTTCAACGATTCTTTAAATCTCTGGATATCCTATAAATGAGCATGCCAGAGTGACGGGAGAAGATATCAAGAAAGAACTTTTTTTTTATTGGTTATAACATCATCCTTAAAGCAATAAATGAAGCACTTCAAGCTCTATGGATATGATCCAGCCATAGGCTACACCCAAGAATGGGTGCAGATTTTCTAGGAAGAGATAAACTTGGCTTTTAGCATTGTTTTTACTTTTCAACATAAAAGATCTGAATGCCAGGTTATTAGTTTTTATTTGCTTGTGTTAAAATTAGATGATGTCAGCACTTAAAATATTTTGTAGGTTGTTGTCTCAAATGTTGGAGAAATGAGCTTTCAAAAGAATAGAAAGGCAGTTGAGCTCAACTTGAATAAATGACAATTTTGGGTGGGTGTGGTGGCTCTCACCTATAACCCCAGAGCTTTGGGAGGCCAAGGCAGGAGGATTGCTTTAGGTCAGGAGTTCAAGACCAGTCTGGGCAACATAGCAAGACCCCATCTCTACAATAATAATAATAATAAAAAAAATTAGTTGGGTGTGGTGGCACTTGGCTGTAGTCCTAGTTACTCAGAAGGCTGAGACAGAGGATCACTTGAGTCCAAGAATTTGAGACTACAGTGAGCTATGATTGTGCCACTGCACTGCAGCCTGGGCAACAGAGCCAGACCCTGTCTCTAAAAATTAAATAAATAAGTAAATAAATGACAATTTTACTACTCTTGTCAACAAGTGTTCTTTTTTTTTTTTTTTTTTTTTTGAGACAGAGTCTCACTCTGTTGCCCAGGCTAGAGTGCCGTGACATCAGCCTAGCTCACAGCAACCTCAAACTCCTGGGCTCAAGGGATCCTTCTGCCTCAGCCTCCCGAGTAGCTGGGACTACAGGCATGCGCCACCATGCCCGGCTAATTTTTTTTTTTACATATATTTTTAGTTGGCCAATGAATTTCTTTCCATTTTTATAGTAGAGACGGGGTCTCGCTCTTGCTCAGGCTGGTCTCGAACTCCTGACCTTGAGCTATCCACCCGCCTCG